>JAAGKR010002366.1:0-37824 GCA_011419295.1 Clarias macrocephalus
GTATAGATGGTGAGTGAGTTTGTAAACCAGTGCCGTTCAACCACTGATGTGCAAGTGTAGCAATGGAAAAAGTAACAACAGTGTAAAAAATTATTTGAGCAAAACCGTAGCAGAAAAGTGACAGTTTGCAGTTTGCAACAGGGTGTCTGCGTATTAGCATAACACGTAGAACAGAGTGAGTGAGGAGACACCCGAGGCTGAAAGACACGAGAGTTAAGCAGGTAGCACAGGGTTGTGTGTAGCAGAAGAACTCTCACTCGAAAAAAACTCCCAATCCACATTCCCATCCTCTTGTAGAGAGGTGCTAAAAAGCCAAATGGCTCTGCAGACAAAGGACATCAATCTTCCATTTTTCATTGCAGGATATTATTACTAATATATTTCTAATTGGAGACTATTATTACATTGGAATATTAAAATGTTCCAATATCAACATTATTGTAATACACTGTATTAAATTTACTGGCACTTAGTATATATAGTACTTAATAATTCTGACTTGTTTTGAGCTCAGAGTAATGCAGTTGATTTACAAGGTGGGTTTTAAGACTTGAAACTCATGTCTTACCTGCTAAACCCTGTATATATAAACATTTGAATACGAAACTGCATTGCATAAAGGATGCGGATATTGTGAAGGCCTACTAACAATGGAAGCTTAAATTGAAATTTTCAGCTCAGCCATTGCCTCCAGTTACAATTCTGCAACTGCAACATCATTTGTCATGGTCATTTGTTTCAGATTCCACCCACATTTGCTTTGGCATAGTAATCAGCTGCAGATTTGGGGTCTTCTACTGCAAGACTCTCTGAAACAGACCGCACTATACTCCTGTTAGACACATCATTTTCAATGCAATGTTTCTTATTATTGAAGAAAGCATTATCTGTTCGAGGTCACAGATCATGCAAGATAATATCCATCAGTTCTTATACTGTACTGTCTCTTAACAAGTTAACATAGGTCATAAAAGCACTCCAAAGTGTGTGTGTGTGTGCGTGTGCGTGTGTGTGTGTGTGTGTGTGCGCGTGTGTGCGTGCGTGTGTGTGTGTGTGTGTGTTAATACTCCAGCTAAAATACCCCTTATATAGTCAGAAAGACACCAGTTCAACATCTACTGTATGTAAAAGAGCTACTGCCAAACCCCACCGAGCCAGACCCTGCAGCTGCCAAGCCATGCCACACCATGATCCGAAGTGGATGTGCTGCCTGTGTTCAGTTCCCCAGTGCTGATTTTGTAACCATGGTACCAGCACTAATGTTTTGTTTTTAGCCCATGAAATGGATGTACGTATACATCAGGAATGTCCCTACAAATTCGTATTCACTTATCTACACAAAGTTTGTTGTTCTTGGTAGGCTAATACAGTCCCAGTTTTTTTCCCTGTCATGAAGCCTAGTGAAACCCAAGACATTTCTTTTGACAGTTTTTTTCTTTTTTTTTTTAACCTAAAATGGCCTAGAAGTGAATACTGCAGCATTTGACCCTTTAAAACAACAGTTTTCATTTCAAATGAGAATATTGACAACAACTTGAAAAACACCCGTTAGACATTAGGAAAAGTTGGGCTTTTCTACAAAGCCGCCATCATGCTCAATACATTTACTTACATTTAAATAGGGGGAAAGAAATAGTGCAGAATCATCAGTATTAAGTATGAAAGATATTGAACATTTACATTTTTTTTATATTTACTTTAATCTAGCGTAAGTACTGTGTCGGTAGAAATACAGTAGTTAAAAGGTTAAAGCTAAAACTAAGCTGATCAGTTATTTCAGGGTGAAGCCCAAATACATGTCTGCCTGTCTTTCTGTATGGCAGAACTCTCTGGCTAACTTAATAACACAAAGAAATAACATTTTGTAAGGTTGAGTACCTTATATCATCTTAATCAGAGAGTGAATTAAAGATGAGAAATCGAAAAAGTTGATGAAAATTAGATAAAGATTAAGTTTTGACTTAAAACCACTTCCGCTCAGTTTTTTTCAAGCAGTGAAAATATTAACTAATGCCAAAGCGTCATTAAATTCTCTCCAGTGGTCGACTTAAGAAGCACCCACAGTTTAATGCATGCAAATTACGCTGTCAAAACTCGCGGTTTATAATCTGACACATAACTGCTCATAACTTCCCTTCTACTCAACATTTTGATTTCATTTACGGCGCTGGTTTAACTTCAGGCAAATGATGAAGAACTGGCTGGAAAATGTCCATTAAATTCTGTTCAGACAGTTTTGTGTGATGTTGTGACGAATTCGGCTGGACAGACATACAGACAGACGGACATACAGACATGCAAACGTACAGTACAGAAATTTTTCAGAGACTGAAAAAGAGCGAGTTCTGACCAATGCACAAACATAACCTTTTTATTTATATAGATTTCTAAAACTTCTGTTTTTTTTTTTTTTTCAAAATTTTTAATGAAAACAAAATGTGGTCTTTTGAACCTCACTGCATGCACTTTGTTCAACAGAACAAATATATTCGTATTTGCTTATATCGCTATTACACACAAGCTGTCAGGGAAGACAAGCCAAGAGAACGGGTCCAGAGTTCAGAGTTCAGTTGCTGTTCTTTTGTTAATCTGTAACCATTCTTCTACATTTTTTATTTTTTTTTTATACAATGAAACTTCCAAACCATAGCACTTTCAACCATGGGAAGATATTTCTACATCTGCCTCTCCAAACAAAGAAGCTCCATTTAAAATCCCATTCGACTGCAGGATATTGCAGGCTTTCGGCTGATGGTTCAGTATTTGGATTCTGCCTAGTACATTTGTCATGGTCGATTTGTGGGAAATTGTGCATGTAAGAGGAAGCTGTGAAGTAAAGAGGAAGACTCAATTGCCTGAGATGGTCAGCAACACTGCCAGAGAGGAAGGGAGAGGCTCTGTTTTTCGTTCTTGGGAATTGGATTTGGTCATGGCGATTCCGAAGTGTTCCAACAAAACTTCGGTGAATAATTATCACTAAAATCGGTCCTCCGTGCTACTCCAGGATGTCTGAAGAGCATTGGGAAAGTGCTTTAAATTAATCTTTATCGATGAATATCTGGGCCAGAAAACGAACAAAGAAGCTTTCAGTTAAAAAGTGAAAATTGAAAGGAAAGAATCCAGGGTGAAAAGCACAAATTTTTACTGCATAACGAAAAAATTTTTATGAGATGTGTAAAATGAGAAGAGTTTCTCTTTTGCCAGCTAAAGACGGCTTCTTTTAAAGGCTCCCGATTAAAGTTTAATTATTATGTAAGGAATAGAACATGATAAAGCATCATGTTATAGGAAAATAAATCAACAATGTGATGGTATGAGGCCCATTTATTATTGATAATAATACACAATATTATAAATTATCATCACCACCCTAAAGTTAATTCATTTCCAATATTTGCATGTTTCCGTGGCATCATTCCTTGTATTGTGTAACAATTTATACAAAGTATTTGTACTAGTTTTAACTGTCTGTTGTGTGTATTGTGAGAATAAAAAAAAGTTAGTTAGTGCTGTAATGTACGTTACAGCAAAGCATTATGACCCATTACTTTGTCTTGAAGTACAAAACTAAAATCATTTTGTCAAGCCTTCTGTCCTGGATAGCTTTACCTCGGCAAATCTGTTACAAATCTGACCCTAGAGAACTTTCAATAGTGTCATGTTAACAACTTCTCACAGAAAATTTCACCATGAACAACTTTGTACAGTAAGTTGTTACTCTAGAAATGAAAATGTGTGGAAAAATCACATTCATTTAAAGTCAGAACATAAGCAGTCTTTCTGGGGGCTTTCGGGGCAGGAAGGGCATCATGAAATATGTCACTGCACAGAGTCTATACGAGGTCCGATCAAATAGTCTTGTTGCGTTTGTAACCGTCATTATCATGGTTATGTGCTGTTTTGGAGTAGAAGTACCACTGATGACCACTCACCATATCGATCCACATTCAGCAAGGCAAGATCACATTTTATTTTCATCCATATACATTACTGTACAGTGAAATTCTTTATTCCCAGCTTTGTAAGTAGTCTGGGGCCAGAGCGCAGGGTCAGCCATTATATGGCATCCTTGGAACAAACAGGCAGAGCTGGGGCTCGAACCATCGACCTTCTGATCAGAAAGTCAGAGCCTAACACACTGAGCCACCTCTGTGTCTGGAATTCCTAATAAATTTCTTTTTGAGCACTCGTCATATACATCCGAATGTTGGGAGTCACATGACATGTCACATGACCCAAATGCTCAAAGATGAATCTATTACAAATCTTTAGGCTGCATAAAGGTGTTGAAGTATATAAGGTATATTTATTGATGGAGACCTCAAATGCACTTACTGTATACGTCACTCTGGGAAAGGGCATCTGCCAAATACTGTAAATGTAAATGTGAGTATGTTTGTGTGTACAAGTTAAATATGAGACTGTAGTTTTATTATTCAACATGACACTGATTCATGATAAAAAAATTAAAGCCTAACAGTGTAGTTTAATCAAGTGATTTTTATATATATTTTTTAATCAGACTTCTGCTTATGTATGAAAAGAAAAATCCCCCGCATAAGCCTCTGTATGATATAGCACAAAGTGATCAGGAAGTCATTTAATGTGCTTTGTTGTATATTATAGCAAATTTGTCACTATTGCCCTCTGTAACTGTATATATGCATAACACGCCAGTAGCTTTCCTGTGTACCAGCATCAGTTAAAAAGTGTTTGCAACCCCCCCCCCGCCCCCCCCCCATAAATACAAATGTCAACCGTCACCTTGGGGTCAGATCTTTTATTATCAGAGCAGCTGTTAAAGTAAATAAACCAACACCTTTACACCAGTCAGAATAACAGCACTCTGCTATAAAGCCATTTTAGTCATAGTCATTTAATTTCCTATTGCACTGATTCATGTACAGTATATCTCAGTATGTAAAACGTTGCCGAGGCAACTGCTGTGTTTTACCTCTTTGAGAAGATACCTACATTAAAAAGAGAAAATTATTTAAATCAGGATGCAGACATGTTTGCATCATACACTGTACAATAACTCCTAGTAATAGCCAACCTCTACTCTCAGTGAAAGAAAAAAAAAGACTAATTAGTGAAGATCTTAGTTTATATGCAACTTTTTTTATTTCATTTTATGTAGACCACTTCAATTCACATCAAATCCAATCCAGTAAATGAGACCCTCAAAAAGCTATTCATGAGACAAAAAGACAGGAAAAAAAGAATGTGCTGAAACTGAAAGAATATAAAGCGCACCTTTCCCTACTTCTCCATTCACCCGCTATTAGGCTTTCATTTATCCAGTGGGCTCTTTGTCAGCTATGTTTGTCCCTCTGGCAAATTTTACAGAAGCGAATGAATAGCTGTGAACAGGGTCAAGACTTCCTGGAGGAGACATTAGTGTACCACAAAAGGGGGGAAGACCAAACCCATCTCTACAACCCTACCAACTGCCGAACTTATTCATGACTTCAATCCATACATAAAAGAGAGGAAATACATGTTCAAGGCTCCTGGGAACTCCCTGAGAAGCTTTGTCAATTGCACTAAAGCCTAAAGCTAAAGGACTGGGTCGTCATGACTTGATGCATTTGGATCTTTCAGGGGTTGGAGACAATTCTGATTTTTTTTTTTTTTTTTTTTAACGGGATTCATACTGTAGGTTTTTTTTCTCCATCACAAATCTGACCATAGCTATTAACTCTAACTACAATGAAAAAGGTAGTGAACAAAAACAGGAATAGAGAGAGAGAGAGAGAGAGAGAGAGAGAGAAAACAGAATACTGAATTTCTGCTGAATTCACAACTGCACAAGTTTGTACATCCTTAGGACAAAATCAAGTCATTTCACTTAATGCTGCCTCAAAGTTCACGCTCTCTGAGGAGATTCATGTGATCTTTAACAGCTTTTCATTTTCCCTGTGGTGGACTGGTGTTCCATCTATTTCCTCCTTCTACCAAACGTTCCTGGGAAATTCTGGAAATTCACAGCAACCCACACAAGGGTTTTACTGCCAGTGAAGGAATGAATGAACAATGGAATGAACGAAGACATCTGGTTTGTTCTAATCATACGTTTACATTTCTCATGTTTCTTCTCGTATCTCCCCAAGTCTGACAGACAACTCACATGAATCAGCTGAAACTGAACTGTAATGCTGTTTATCCCAGCTCATTCATCTGCACTTCAGGATTTTGTGATCTTCCTGGACAAATCTATGATCTCACCTTCGGTCATTGTACGCAACCTTGGGGTAACCATGGTTACGGGACTCTCCTTTTCCTTTCAGAATGCTAACCTGACACACTCATGTCACTTTCTTCTTTACAACATCTGAACCATTTTTTCCCCCATTTCTACCCACACTGGCCACTCAGGTTCTTTTTCAGTCCCTTTTAAGATTGGACTACTGCAACTCGCTCCTGGCAGGTTTACTTTTGAATGTTATTCAACTGCTGCAGCTGATTCAGTATACAGCTGCATGATTTTTTTTTTCCAACCCTCATAAGATCTCCCACACCACCCCTTTGCTATGCTCACTATACTGGCTTCCTGTAGCTGGTGCTTACCTACAAAACCCAAACACAGAGAAGCACCCAGTTATCTCAAAGCACTTATCACACCTCCTGCTGCATCACGCTCCCTTTGGTCCTTTAGCACGGTTCAACTGTTCCCAGCATCTCTCAGGGTATCCAGACTCTTTTCTATGACTATGCGTCAATACTCTTTTCTCTTCTCGTCTCTCTTTTTCTAGGTGTTGGAATGAACTTCCTATAGATGCCCGGGAAAAAAAAAAGGTTGTGTCATTTTCTTAGTATATTACATACTATACAACACTTTAATACTAATAGTATTCTTAGTCCATGGCCTAAATAAACCAGTATCAGTATTTACATGTGGTCCCCGACTTACGGACCTTCAAATGACGAATTTCCACAGAGTGGTTCTACTTCTGGTTTCTTCGAGAGTAGCTCACGTGTATTGTACAAAAAAATAGACACTGTAGTGCACCAGATACCATTATTAACAAATATATACTATATTCTCAGTGTTTCGGTGACTGTATAAAATGTCCGGTATATTGTGTGGGAGAAATGAGTCGGCCTCACCGATTTCAATGAATCAGCCCAGAAGCACAATGGTGGAAAACGCCTGTTCTGTAAAGCTGCCCTGATGGTGAATAATCCTAATTTCGAAAAATCCTCAACAAAACAGTTCAGCATAGTGGAAAACAGCTCTGAGTCTGGGATTCCCCTTGCGATTTAAAGGCACAGTTTTTGGCCAAATGATGGCAGTGTGGGGAAAGCAGACAGATGTAGTCAAGTGGATTGGTATGCTTAACAAAAGGTGTATACGACTCACTTTGTCAGACTTAGGAAAAAATCTGACTTCGTAAGTTGGAGACTTCCTGTACTGATATAGTTCAGCTTGAAAAACAGAAATCTCTAAGTCATATTAGATAAGAGCGTCTACCAAATGAACCTCACTTATTGTCTATACCAATTCATCCTGTATACAGGTTTGCGGGGGAAACCTCACTCACTCCTATTCACTCACTCATTCACATACTACGGGCAATTTGGGAAGACCAGTTAGCCTAATCTGCATGTACCGCAGTTCATCTAACCTGGAGGAAACCCATCAAAGCACAAGGAGAACATGAAAACTACTGTACATGCACATAGACCCTAAGGCAGGAACCGAACCTGGAACTTGGAGGTGCAAGGCGACAGTGCTAACCACTACACCACCGTACTGCCTCTACCAAATACCATCACTGTAAACGTAAATTACCACAAGGGGTCTATATGCTATGATATTAAAGTTTGCATTAAAATCCTATATAAGCTTTCAGGCAAACCCTTTTCAAGAAATGCCTTTAGAAAAAAGTCGTCAACCTACTCTCTACCTGACTTTAAGGTCCTCTCAGTATTATTCACCACTGACATTGCTGGCATATCTTTGCCTGTTTTTCTGTCAGATGTCATGCACTGAATTCTTTATATGAGGTATGAAGATCACAGGGGTCATGGTTTGGCTCTTTTCAAACTATTTTCTTGTTCGTCTTGGACTGTAGTCTTGCTGCAGGGTACACCCACATTTCTAGATCTATTCCGGGTTTATGCAAAAGTTTAGGCACCCCTTGATAAATAACAGATTTTGGTGATTTTTTAATTGAAAAAGATGTTAACACAGTCTCTCTTGAAAATGGGAAAAAATGCACAATATTTTCAGCAAACATTGGTGCATAGTTACTTTTTATGTCATAAATTGAACAAAGATAAAAAATAAAAACATTATTGTGGCACTGTATAAAAGTTTGGACACCCTACATAATCAGTACTTAGTAACACCTCCACTGGCAGATATCACAGCTTGCAAACGCTTTTCATATCCAGCTAAAAGTTTTTCAGTTCTTATACTTGGGATTTTCTCCCATTCTTCCTTGCAAAAGTTTTCTATTTCTGTAATATTATTTGGTCGTCTTGCGTGCACAGCTCTATCTACTTAAGATCTACCCACAGATTTTCAATGATGTTTAAATCAGGGGACTGTGATGGCCGTTCCAAAACCTTCAACTTGTGTCTCTTGAGGTATTCCATAGTTGATTTCGAGGTATGTTTAGATCATTTATGATCATTGTCCTGTTGTAGAAGCCGTCCTCTTTTCAGCTTTTTTTTTTTTTTACAGATGGTGTGATGTTTGCTTCCAGAATTTGCTGGTATTCAGTGGAATCCATTCTTCCCTCCACCCGTGCAATGTTTCCTGTGCCACTGGCTGCAACACAACCCCAAAGCATGATAATAGTTGGCAAGGTGGTCTTTTCATCAAATGCTGCTCCTTTTTTTCTCCAAACATGCATTTGCTGATTGTGGCTAAAGAGTTTTATTTTAACTTCATCAGTCCACAGTACTTGTTTCCAAAACGCATAGATGTTCATGCGCATAAAACGCTGTAGATGTTCTGTTGCATACGTCTGACGTTGGATTTTATGATGGGGATGCAGGTAAGGTTTTCTTCTGCTGACTCTACCATGAAGGTCTTGTCTGTGCAAGCATCGCTGCACAGTGGAACGATGCACCACCACTCCTGAGTCTCATAAAACTTCCTGTAGGTTTTTTGCAGTCAAATGGTGGTTTTGATTTGTCTTTCTGACCAGCATGCGAGCAGTTCTCTCCGAGAGTTTTCTTGGTCTACCAGACCTCATCTTGACCTCCACAGTTCCCCTGAACTGCCATCTCTTAATTACATTTCTCACTGTGGAAACTGCAAGCTCACAACGCTTTGCTATCTTCTTGCAGCCTTCTCGTACATTGTGGGCATCAATAACTTTCATTTTCAGAGTCTTACACAGCTGCTTAGAAGAACCCATGGTTGTTGATTGTCCGCAAGTTTTGAAGAGTCAAAGTATTTGTAAAGCTTTGAAATTGGCATTTACTAATGACAGCTGTTGCCATGCATCAGATCTAACGAGCTTATTAAAGTCTGAAACCTTGTAAAAAGAATCTGAGACTCTGAAACTTTTGCACAGTGCCATAATAATGTTTAAATGTTTTATTTTTGTTCACTTCATGGCATAAGAAGTAACTGCATCAATGTTTGCTGAAAATATTGTGCAATTTTTTTCACATTTCCAAGAGAGACTGTGTTAACATCTTTTCAATAAAAAAAAAAAAAAAACACCACAATCTGATATTTATCAAGGGGTGCCTAAACTTTTGCACAAGACTGTATATACACATACAGTATATATATTTCAAACAAATACCTAGATTTGAACTTTTTTTGTTTACATTCAACATTATTTCTTACTGTATGCCTACTAACAAAAAACGTGTGCACTGTACGACACAAATAAATCCAGCCTGTTGGGTGAGTCACCATTAAACACATTTATGGTGTACATTTCATTATTAACAGAATATGTGTGAGTATCGCTGTGGAGTAAACTGTCACCAAAGCAGGCGAGTGCATCGTCTGGGAGAAGAGCCAAAAAAAAGAGCCCTGTTTGCAGCTCCTGCTGGCGCGTTTACAACAGAGGGGTGATTGACTTCATGCCAGCGTACACGTAGGGCAACAAAACATTGATTACTTTTTGTAAACTGGAGCTGAATTACTTTGGACCGAATTAGCTCAATATTATGAGTCACAAAGAACTAATATCTCGATTGTGTAAAAGATGAGCACACCCACATCCACATGAGCATACCCACCCACCCACTAACAGTAACTCCACTGCATTACTTTGACCTGAACTTGTCAATGGATGCAGGACTACTGAGAAAAAACAGGCGCGGCTTTAACCATCAGGAACTAGAACAATACTAAAATAAGAAATGAACAATACTACCACGAATGCTGCAGAAACATAAAGCCTGATAACATATTGCAAACTGGTCCTAATTAAAATTACAAGCACAGCCATAACATATTAACAGTCTTGCTTGTGATGTTAGATGCTTAATGTATTCTGCGTAATTAGTGAAATAGTGAAAGGAATGAGAATGAGAATGAGCAGAGGTGCTACACTCACAATGAAATTATCAGTGCCAAGTACTGTAAAATGTAGAAAAGCCATATGTTTTGCCTAATTAACCCTAATTATTGAAAAAAGCTGCAGTCTGGGACGATGTAGGACAAGATCTTTTCTTGGACTGGATTCTTTAGAGTGATTTTTTTTTCTTTTTTTTTCTGCAAATCGCTATATATGCTTGTTTTAGGACCAGTGAACTTGCATGTCCTTTACAAAATTCAACAATGAACAGATTTAATAGGAAAGCATGAAAAAACGCTCATCACATCACTTCTTTCTGTCACATGATCAGTGTGTTAAACCACCAGCTGGGCAAAACGGCGGCTGCTATGAGTAAACTAAATGTATTCAGTGGACATCTGGAGAATCTGGAGAAAAGAAATAGGACGCATTTACACTTTTTATACCGCCACTGCAGTACACCAAAGAGGATACTATGACATGGCACTGTTGTCAACTACTCAAGTGGTCGAGGTGCTGATGATGCATTGTTATTTGCATGTTTCTATTGTTTGTGATCAGTTTTTTTTTCTTGTTTTTTAAACCCGAATATGTTGGTCTAAAAATGCAGGTTGTACAGCCATCAGAAATGTGGTGCTATTACTTTTTTTAAGGAATTGGACTGACAGTTTTCCAAAATAACAACAACAACAAAAAAAAAAAAAGTAAATATAAAAAGTAAAGATACATAAATGTATCTAAATATTCCTTACATGTTGCACTCACCCCCATGAAACTTGTATCATCAAAACATTAAGGCAACATATATTTTTTATTCATATTATTACTCACTCATTGTCTATACTGCGTTCTCCTGTGTACAAGGTACTGGAGCCTATCCCAGGAGGCGTACAGTAGAGCATGAGGCGGGGTACAGAAAGCAGAAAGCGTTTCAGAAAGCATGCAACAGATCAGTTGAAAGTTGATAGGGTCTTGCACAAGTACCCAACCATGACAGCTTAGTGGGATTTGACCCGACAACCCCCTTATCTGTAACTCAAAGACATAACCAGTGAGCCACAACTTTGTTCAGCTACTCTTCACTGATTTAATCACCTCTACGTTCGATTAACTCGCACAAAAAGATGAATTTCTCTGCTTTACTAAAGTGAAGTTTTTATTAGTATATAAAATTACATCATAGAAAGTTTGCATTCACCTAAAACAGGCATGAAAATTAAAGGCACAAAAGCAATCTGCCAATTTTCAGATGTTGAGACAAGAATCATTCCCGTTCTACTAAGCCACTATTCCTTTAATTTCCTGTTTTATACTGTATGTTAAGCCATAGTACTGTTCTAACTGCTTAATCATTAGCAGTAGAATCTTAAACTAGCAGATTTTTATTAAATAACATTACATAGTTTCATAAAGCTGATTTTTCTCAGTATATTATAAACCATGTTGCTAGGGACTTTCAAAAAATAATGACTTACAGATGAGTGCTCTCAACCAGAATTAACAAAGTATACAATGTAAAAAAAAAATACTAATAATAATAATCATAATAATAATAATAATAATAATAATAATTTACCCTTGCTGCTCATTTACTCATTGCACAAAATTGTATTTAGGTTACATTTGTATTATTTTGATGCAGTAAAACATAAATGAATCTATAAAGTTATTTAGAATCCGCATAAATAAATCTATATAGTTTTATTCATACTCAGTCAGAATGAGTATTAGCAGTAGTGGTAAGTACTGTATGCTGCTTTGTAAAGCAAAAAAACACAAAAGGAATCAATGATATAATTTTATCATTCGATTTAAACATTCCATTTGTATTTATTCTTCCCCTGCACACAGGATTTTTTAGAAAATTTGTTAAATCCCAAAAGTCTTTATATTCACTACATATGCTTTGTATATTAAGTGGATCATAATCACATTCTATAATATCATAAATTCATTCATTTTCTATGCCACTTATCCTGTACAGAGATCCTGTCTCAGGAGACTTTGGGCAGGGAGACTGGACAGGGTGTTAATCTATTGCAGGGCACACGAACACACACACACACACACACACACACACACACACACACACACACACACACACACACACACACACAGGGCAATTTGGGAATGCCAGTGAATCTAATCAGTATGTCTTCGGACTGTGGGAGGACAACCTAGTACCTGAGGCGGGATTGTTCCTGTTCACTCAATGTGATTCTATTTCATGAAATCATGTGATTACTTTGTTTGTTTGTTTTCCCCACTTTTCTGACATAGCCATCTCGAGTGCTAGCTTGGAACAAGGAAAAAGAAAATCACCGTTTTGTATTTATATGGTTCTTATTAATCATTTTGAGTCAAAGAGTGGGCTCTAATTTAATATGTAGCACACAATATTTCTCTCTTTTCTATTTTTGGTGCCTCTGTCTGTGAGTGACCTTTTTCTCACTATGGCTCATGGAGAAAGAATGAATATTTAGTGATTTCATATGGCTTGCCAAAATCAGACAGCAAAGCGATACAGATTACATTTGAACAAAATAGGATTAAGAATGAAATATTTATAGTGTATTGTGTGTGCATATGTGTGAGAACGTCCCATAGCAAAGGAACTCCAAGATGAGATCTCATGTTAATCTCCTCTTTGTCTCCTAGACAGAAATGAGCCATCTTTGAGACTTTGAGAAAAAATCTCAGAGATCCTTCATATTTGTCTTGTGTGCGACTAACATATGCAGGAAAGGGCCGTCCTTGAGACTTGAATGAGATTTTAGCCATTTTCTCAACCTTCTCAAATGTGTCTCAAATATGGATCATTATCTCTAAATCTCAGAGACAGTTCATATTTGTCTTGTGTGCGACTCACATATTTTTTGCTTCCCCAAAGCAGTGTTTCCCACACAAAGTATACAGCACTTGTAAGTTAGTTAAACTGAAATAAAATTGAGTTATTTATATTGAAGAATATATTGTTCTGAAAAAAATGTCACTATATATTGCACAATCCTGACTCATATACAGTATATTTATTAAAACAAAATGCAAAGAATGGCTAAAAAGCTTTGGGGTTTAATGGCTAGGGATCTCTGACAAACAATGCCTTTTTATATACTTCATCTTACTCTTCACACACTGGTAGATGGAGGGGAGGGTTAGTAGTTGTTAGATGTTGGTACATATTATATTTTATATACTGTATATATATGTAAATATTATATTGTATCGCCCACCACTAGAGAAACCACACCACGAGTATGCCAATAGGAACTTTTATTAACTTGACTGATGTCGGCCTCAGTCACGCCAAAACAAACCCGAACTGGATCAGAACAATAACATGCCTCTCACTCCGAACTTATACTCACACCACTACAATATTATTATACAGTACACCCAGGTGTCCTTAGTTGATCAACATGGCTAACCTTTTACAAATGTGTACACCTTTATGAATTTATTGAAATTAAACTGGCAAACTTTAAAATTTAACTTTACATTAAAAAACATTAAAATGGCAAACTTACTTTACAATCTGTTCAAATGTCATTAACAATAAAGAACTAAAATACAATATACAGTTTTTGTATATATATAAAATTTTTATCGAGAAGTGAAGCAATGAGATAATATTTGTGTTCAGTGATTTCTGTATTCACATCATTTAAGGACATCATTCATCCAGACCTTTAGGTGGCGGTACGGCACCACCTACTTTGCCTGCCGCAGATAAAAATTAAGAAAAGTACAAAGAAGACGGTGAAGGTGGGTTTTACTTTTTCGCGCCGAATTTAAAATGAATCATTATTGACAAGAAGTCAAAATGTAAGTTAAAATCAGAGAGTCTGTGGTTTAAAAAAACAAAAAACTGTGGTATAATTAGCAGAAAATTACACAGCTTATGTTTGTTTTTAAATTGCAAAAGGAATTCAAATGCTACCTGTGGATGGTTTAGCATGTTTATTAGCATATCTAGGTCACTAACACTTGTGAGGTTGAATGTTTTTATTTTATTTTATTTTTTACTTTTTTTAATGGTAAAAAATCAGTCAGCTGGTTACAGTATTATTATTAGGCATGCCCTAAGTTAACCAATGCAGTTTGACATATTCAGTTACTTTTTACCTTTTTTTTTTTTTTTTAATAGTAAGCTAATGTTACTGCATGATCAGTTTTTGAAACCCAGTAGTTTTATTATAGTGTTCAGTGTTTAACAGTAGTTACCAGAACATGTAACTTTAGAGACATCAGTTAATTATATTCTATAGATAAAGACCAATATGTTTGTTTGTGGAAAGGTTATCTTGGTAATTATATACATTTTTACTTTAACTGGGTTCTTTTCAGAAGCATGCCACCTCAGGAGACCAATAACCTCAAAGAAACTGCAGGAGAATGTTCCGGAGTCTCTATCAACACCACATCATCAGTCAGGTATCCACCTCTCATCGTTGGGAATGGAGTAGCTGAATTGTGTTTAGGTGAATCTCAAATGTTTTAATATATTTTTATTTATTTTTTGTTTCATTAGATACTAAGCAACTCCAGGAGTTGCAGACTTGTTGGACATCCACAACAAGAGAAAACTGATGTAGCCGGTGAGAGAGAACTTTTCCTGGCATTGACCTGTTCTTGTAGCCCTTACATACAGCAAGCAACCAATTTTCCTTTAAAACTTTTAATCTCCTTTTTGTCTGATTTTTTTTCACTGGAAGATTGTCACAACGCTGTGGCCTTTGTGTAACTCCTGTATAAATCATACTTATATCAATGTCTGTTATGAAAATTGAAAATTTTCTGAAGATTGAACTGAAAATTTATTACACTGTATGCTGTTAATTGAGGATTTTTGATATGTTTAATAAAACTATAATATTTCTCACTTGTGTTTCATGTATCTCATTTATATTATGTTAAACAAAGTCATGCTTGTAATGAGACAAGAAAAAGCTCATTCTGAGTAACAAAATTTTGCTATGGGTTGAATTCTTTTCAGTCTAAAAAGATTCAGTTTTGCCCAATTTAAAATCATAAATGTTTAATTTACAAAATTCAATTCAGGGTAAAGTTGAATAAGTTGCATGACTCAGCTTATCTGCTATAACAATGTGCTATTAGAGCTGTTTAGAGAACCAATAAATAAGTAAATAAAGTACAATTCTTTTTTTTTTTTTTTTATAGCTGCCACTATAGTCATTAGCGTAGCCACCATAATTAATGTATACTGTACTGATCTTATCATGTCTACTAATGTAAAATTTAACCATCAGTTCAGTTACAGCGTATGGGCTAAATTAGCTGACTTTCCTTCTGTCTCAGCCTTGTCATTCCTGAGCATGAGCAAAACAACATGTATTAGACTTCTATAACATTTCATATATTCTATATACAATTTTATGCCCTGAGATGGATTGGCACCCTGTATAGGGTGTACCCCGCCTCATGCCCTTATGTGACCCTGTATACAGGATTAAGCGGTATCGACAATGAAAGAGTGAGTATAAACAATTTTAGTGTACTGTAGTATACTGTGCTGTAAGCGGGCAGAGTGGCTTGGTGGTTAGCACTGTCGCCTTGTACCTCTAGGGTCAGGGTTTGATTCCCGCCTCGGGATCTGTGTGCATGTAGTTTGCATGTTCTCCTTATGCTTGATGGGTTTCCTCCCACAGAAAAAAACACATGCAGATCAGGTTTACTAGTCTATAGATATTCCTAAAGTAGATTGATGGGCTGTACTGTAAAGTAGGTTATGTTTTGGATTATGATTTCCCTATAAATTTATGACAAGAGATCTTTTATTCATTACCTAACGGCCAACATTTGAGGCATAGCCAGATGGTCCATCAAGTAAGCTTAGGTATTGCATGGTTAATTTGACGAGCTCATGGAAAACACAGGAGCATCGTTCTATTGTTAGTTTGCTAAAATGCATGTTAAATCCAGTCAGCTCTTAATTAACAAAGTCCATATGAGACCAGATTTCCTGGCCAGATTTATAAATCAATTCAATCTGTATGCATGACCACAGGAGGATGCTTGGAAGACATCGTTGCCATCTTGTGACTAAGAAGGGCTTTTAGCCAAGCAGTTTTCGTGAATTGAGAAACCACTTTGATGAAAAAGCTCTTGAAAGCACACACAATAATGTGAAGCCTCTTAATAAATAAAAGGGGAGAGAGACAGTTAATTTAAGGCACATTTATACCACAGGGAATAAAACGTAGTTGTCTCTGATCCCTAGACACAAATTTACTACATGCAGTCATGCAGACACCCACCCACCCACTCACACACACACACACGACACACAGGGATGTATCCTCAACCATGAGGGAAAAAAAAAACTAAAAATAAAAATCTACCAAAAAAGTAAGAAAAACTATCACTATAGCAACAACATTTTGCTAATACATGACACAGTATTTAAAATGCTTACTGAGTATAATATTATTTTGCTGTTGTTTTTTATTGTTAATAGTAGAAAATGGAGACAATTGTAAAAAAAAACGTAATAGTATCACTTAAACAGCATAGGGTATGGGACAGATTGTGCCTGTTGAAAAGAGCTTCACACTGGATTACATTTCCTGGTCTTATTATGTAGCACATGTCTTTGACCGCAGAAACCTCTAAGGAGGATCAGTGCCACGATTAGATGGATAAACTCTCATTAGTGAACAGCTTTAGACAGGCCAGGCAAGCACGGCATGATAAAGCAACAACAACAACAATAAAAATTTATAATAATAGATCATCATCATCATCATCAAACTATGATGTACAAACAGCTTGTTATTCCAGGCCAACATGATAAATGCAGCTGGGAACCATCAGAACAAAACTGAAAGCCAGCATTATGTTTATAAATTAAAGTCTAAAGAATGGAAACCAAAGTGGAATATTGTTGAGCAACAAGCATCAAAACCTAGCAAGAACTTGTCTAAATTTAATTTCCCCATGCTTGTTGACACTAAATAATAATAAAAAAAAACACAATGGACTTTAATTAAAAACTGAAAGTTGCCCAAAACTCACTCACTCACTCACTCACTCACTCACTCACTCACTCTGTAGCGCTGTACATCCTGAACAGGGTGGCAGGAGGCCTGGAGCCTATCCCAGGCAACTTGGGGCAGAAGTACACCCTGGATGGGGTGCCAATCCATTACAGACCACAGGTCTGCCAATTAACCCCATCTGCCTGTCTTTGGACTGCCCGGAGGCAACCCACCAAGTACACAGATCTGATGTGAGAACCCTTGACTCTGTAGGTGGGAGGACACACTGTTGACCACCACACCACTGTGTTGTTAGTGTGTTCCATGTTTTATTCATCATGAGAGGATTCCTAGTTACTTTAGAGTTCATGGTTTTATAACGGAGAAGTTGACTAGCACAGATAATCACGACTGTGACTGAACCGACTGGTTTATATGACAGTGGTGCTGTTAAAATTATCAACCAAGTTTTTTTGCGGTGTGTATTGGGACATGAGAAATCCCCTAGGTAGGTGAAAAAAAGTCCTGCACACAACCTTTACTGTAAGGTTTCTGTCTACATCATTAAGGTGTTATCAGCATTCGGTTTTATCAACGTGAGGACACATTAGGACATTTAATTGCAATTAATGCTACTTTACAAGCTGGGATTCGGGGTATGCAAATAAGGTAGGATTAGTTAATCTTCACTTACACCCTGCAGACCATACAGTATCTGAAAATCAATGCACAAAGGCTTGCTGTAATTAGACCTTCTAAGAAAGACAAAATTTGGCCAATTATTAATGATGATTAGTCTTTGGCACAATAGCTGCGCATGCAACATGCAAAGTACTGCATGGTGTTATCTGTTTACGCAGCTTCACGAGGAACATTGCCATTTTTAAGATGAACTGAAAATAAAAAACATATATCTTTGACATTTGAAGAGAGTTGGACGGGAAATATTAACTGCTTTCCCTTTTATCCCTTCTTGTCTTTGGCAAACATGCTGTTTCATTAGGTCGTGACCTTAGCGTTATACGGTTACCATTCATTCTTAACCAAGAACATACCCTGTAATATGAAGGTCACAAGTGTCATAAGGAAACATTCGTCTACATCTTTCAAGCTAAAATTGCGGAACCTGTTATGACATGAGCACACACATTTGTCCTTCCTTTATGCACTATTACTTTATTTAAAGCAAGCTGCCAAACAACTAGCTTAGGTCTAGACACAGGCCTAAAACCATGGTTTCCCCCTGTTCCTTCACAGAAATAAATTAATAAATCTATTAAATGATTAAAATAATATATAGTGCCATATTAATTGATTTTCCTTTTATTTCTTCTTGTGCTTGGCAAACATTCTGTTTCATTAGGTTAATAAATTACTAAAAAAAAACTTCAGCCACATTAAAAAAATAAATAATTAAAATGTTATAATATAAATCAATAATAATAACAAAAATACTCATTAAAAATGTAAAAACCTTCTGTAAAAAACTAAAATAATTATATATACAGTGGAACCTTGGATTACTAACATAATTCGTTCTGGAAGTGGGCTCATATTTCAAAACACTCATAAACCAAATTGAATTTTCCCATATAAAATAAACAAAACCGCCCGAACGTCCTTCTCCATGGATTCTTTGAGCTCCTCCCACATCCGCTGCTTTGCCTCTGCTACCGCTGTGGCTGCTGCCCTTCGAGCCCGCCGGTACCTTGCAGTTGCCTCTGGAGTCCCCCGGGAAAACATATCCCTGAAGGACTCCTTTTTCAGTTGGACAGCTTCCCTAACCACAGGTGTCCACCACGCTGTTTGAGGGTTACCGCCCCTTGAGGCACGCAAAACCTTAAGACCACAGCTGCAGCTTCAGGAATAGAAGCTTTGAACATTGACCACTCTGATTCAATGTCCCCAGCTCTTACAGGGATGCTGGAAAAGCTCCTCTGGAGGTGAGAGTTGAAGGCCTCTTGGACTGGGGCCTCCCCTATACATTCCCAATTCGCCCTCACTATACAGTTACAGTACAGTGAAATCCTGTTCTTCATGTGGTTTAGCTGCTTTTGAAGCTGAGAACAGAGTGCAGGGCCACCTAGCTCCTAGCATTCGGTTATTTATTGTGTAAAAATATCCAAGTTACAGTATGTTCACAATAGCATTAATAAATTTATTTATGAATTAAAAGATATGTGATGTACAGTAAGATTATTGGTGTTTCTAACCTGCCCATAGTGTGTGAGTGTCTGCCGGTGCCATGCAATAGGATGCTACTCAATCCACATACACACACTTACATGCTCATTCACACACGACAAGCAATTTGGGAACGATTGGATAACATGCAAACTCCATGCACACAGACCCAAGACGTGAATCGAACCCGGTCCCTGGAGGTGCAAAGTGACAGTGCTATTCTCTTAGCCACTGTGCGGCAATACATTGTTATTATTTATAACACAAAGTCACACACTTAAAGCAGTATAAAAATGTTGTGTGTGCCAGGTGTCCAAGGTAATACCATAAGTGCGTATAAAATGCATAATGCTAATTGGATTCATACGATTTATTATGATGGCATCAGAGGGCACTTTTTCTTGAATGCCATGCCCAAACCCTTATCCCAAACCCAAATAAAATGGGAGGGTTGCGTCAGAATGGGCATCCGGTGGCAAGTTCTATGTGGATCGGATGGTCCACTGTAGCAACCCCTTGACAGGTGCAGTCAATAACATGTTGATGACGTCAGACTACGTCTCGTACACATAGTAGTTTCAAAACATGGCAGTTTCTCCTACTCCTATAGGATAGACGCTCCAGTGAGTGCACTACACTCAGCCACTTCTCTTAACTCTTAGCCGCATCAACTTCCCATATAGAAAGCAGAAGCTTATAATGTTTTTAATTACTCATCCACATGAAAATGAATTATCATATCATATCTTGATCTTATTTATCGTGTCCTATCCTTAATTATTATAACATATCTTTAATTATCATAAACATGTCAAAAAATTCCAATGTGGTCTAAAAGCACTTCATAGGTGACATTTTATCCATCTATGTTCTATTTTCTGTTTTGCTTTACCCCTCCATCCTCCTACAGAAAGTCATAGATTTCACTAGTTCTTGATTTTCAGGCTAGATCCAACAAAATTGGCAGGAACATTCATCTTCTGACTCAAAGCACATGATTGCATTTCATCCTGATAGCACACTGTTTTTCTACTCGTATCCCATCCTTTTTACTTCTGTCGTTTCTGTATTGCATATAAAACAAGGCAGTTATGCACTCGTTTTTTTATTTTTTATTTTTATTTTTTTTAAGGTGGGTAACCACAGTATATGTTGTTGGCAACATCTTCATTGATTGTGTTTAATTAGCAAAATATTGCAATGCACACAACATTATGGGTGACATATCAGAGTTCAAAAGACGACAAATTGTTGTTGTGCGTCCCGCTGGTGCATCTGTGACCAAGACAGCAAGTCTTTGTGATGTATCAAGAGCCACAGCATCCAGGGTAATGTCAGCATACCACTAAGAAGGACGAACCACATCCAACAGGAGTAACTGTAGCTGCAAGAGGAAGCTGCATCTAAGTGATGTCCGGGTGCTTACCTGGATTGTATCCAAAAAACATAAAGCCACAGCTGCCCAACTCACTGCAGAATTAAATGTGCACCTCAACTATCCTGTCTCAACCAAAACTGTTCATCGGGACCTCCACAGGGTCAGTTACATGGCCCGGCTGCTATAGCCAAACCTTTGGTCACTCGTGCCGATACCAAACCTCAGTTTCAATGGTGCCAGCAGCGAAAATCTTGGGCTGTGGACAATGTGAAACATGTATTGTTCTCTGATGAGTCCACCTTCACTGTCTTTCCCACATCCGAGAGAGTTACGGTGTGGAGAATCCCCAAAGAAGCGTACCATCCAGACTGTTCATGCCCAGAGTGAAGCATGGGGGTGGATCAGTGATGCTTTGGGCTGCAATATCATGGCATTCCCTAGGCCCAATACTTGTGCTAGATGGGCGCGTCACTGCCAAGGACTACCGAACCATTCTGGAGGACTATGTGCACCCAGTGGTTCAAACATTGTATCCTGAAGGCGGTGCCGTGTATCAGGATGATAATGCACCAATACACACAGCAAGATTGATGACAGAGTGGTTTGATGAACATGAAAGTGAAGTTGAACATCTCCTATGGCCTGCATAGTCACCAGATCTAAATATTATTGAGCCACTTTGGGGTGTTTTGGAGGAGCGAGTCAGGAAACGTTTTCCTCCACCAGCATCACGCAGTGACCTGGTCACTATTCTGCAAGAAGAATGGATCAAAATCCCTCTGGCCACTGTGCATTCCCAAGACGAATTGAGGCCCTACACCATACTAATTAAAATTGCAGTCTAAAACCAGGCGGTTCAGTTTCATTGTCCAACCCCTGTATATGCACTATATATTGCATTAAAGTCTTGATAAGTCAACTATGACATTTGCTGACAATGAATTCCCAAAGTGTTCACACAGCTGGGTCTCGCTGGTGTGTAAACATTCATAAAAGGAAAGATTGTTGTCCAACCAGCTTACGTGCTATTGTGTGGGTGAGTGGAAAAAGTGTAATGGACACACACACACACACACACACACACACACACACACACACACACACACTGATGAGCTATAGAGAGGCCATTTCATCACTTTATTCTGCATACTGTAGGTCCCATCTTAAGTGTGTGACTGAATGCATGGCTGCTCTCACAGTGCTTTCTGACAGGTTTTTATTAAAATCAGACAATCTGTTTATACACCAACTCTTACATGCTACCAAGACAAATACACAACTAGGGCTTCATCCTTTCATCTGTTGTGTGGTCTTGCTGGAAAACAATTCGTCTAAAAAGAGGCACACCCAGATCTGATTAAGGTGGGGCCTTCCAGCTGCTGACCACTGGCTCCTACACCCACGCTGCAGTCTAAAAACAGTCAATACCTCAATAGATCAGCCAGATGTTATATAGCTCAGGACAGTTCACTTAAGGTTACGTTGAAAGAGGAATGTCTAGTACACTAATATCTATTAACACACACTATGTAGTATTCATGTCTTGGGTTGCAAATATATGGCATTGAATTCTCTTCATGTGTACTGCTCTGAATGACAATGCAGCATGTTCCAGTTGCTAAAATCAAATCGCCATAGCAAAAGATTAGTATCTGATTATTCTATACTGAGCTCCTGTTTTACCCATACAACACTTTTCTGATTTACTATGCAGGAACGTTCCAGAGCCTTTACCCTCATCTCTGATTCCCACACTCGGAAAAAGAAATGTTAACCCCATTGACTAGACATTTACTTATATAGCTTAAAAGGCCATTGCTAGTGTAGGGTATTTGTACAGGTATTTCAGTTTAAAATCAGCCTGAAACCCATCTTTGAACTGATAAATTTTTTCATGCCGAATGTGGTAGGAGTTAAGTGGTATAAAAAGTCAAAAGTGACTTTAGTGGTACATGGATACCAAAAAACCTTGGGCAAATTGGGAATACAAAAGCAGTTCTCTCAAGTCAATCTCATACTAATACACTATTTGGTCAAAAGGTGCTGTACAAAAGTCTTAAGCCATTCCTGTATCACTCACTCACTCACTCACTCATCGTCGATACTGATTTATCTTGTGAGTCACAGGGGTGCCAATTCATCTCAGGGCACACACACACACACACACACACAATTTGGGAATGCCAATTAGCCTAATCTGCGTGTCTTTTGACTGTAGGAGGAAACCGGAATACCCAGAAGAAGCCCACCAATCATGGGGAAAGAATGCAAACTTCATGCACACAGAGGCGAAATCGAACCCAGACCCAGAGGGTGCAAGGCAACAGTGCTAACCAATAAGCCTCGGTGCAACCACTGATTTCTTCATCTTGAATTCCATTATGTAGATTAAATGAAAGAAATGGAAACAAATGTTTTACTGTGTCAGGCTGTAAAGTGCCTAAAGATACAATAAAAAAAAGGTTGTTTATGTAACAACCTCAGCAGCGACCTCATTTCCCCTCTCGTCTGTTCCAACCACTCAGCATTCAGCATCACCGGTATACTAATCACTGGCCTGATCATCTGTCATCATCATCTGCACCTGTTTCTCACTGGCTCACGCCATAAGTTAAATGGACAGGAAACTTGCCTAAATGAGAGCCAAAGAAGTCCTTCATCAAGAGTACATTAAAATACAAGAAAGGCTGACCTTTTGGAAGCAAAATGCAAAGAAATGAAGGGCGGCTCAATACTTTTTTTTTCGCAGCACTGAGTGTAGACAGCTGACTAGTCATATCCATATGGTATTAATCAGATTGTCTGACACCTACTTATGAATTGCTTGTTGAACATCTCACTCCAGATGTATTGCCTTTTGCTGTTATAATAACCTTGACACCTCTGGGAAGGGTTTCTACTATATATTTCGGACAGTTTTGTCTGAGGAGATTTGTGTTCATTCAGTTGCAAGAACATTATTGAGGTCAGGCACTAATGTCAGGCAAGGAGCCTGGATTGCAGACCCTGAAGGTGCAGTGCTAAATGATACTATCAAGGTGACAGCGATCCAACTACAGGCCCTCACGTGCGAAAACACACATTCAAACACAGACAAGGACTCACTTAGCTCAGCGATGCTTCCCACACGGGTGGCCAGGAGAGACTGTTCGATGGTGCGCAATTCAGCTTGGGTAAAGACATGACCTTCTGCATTCTTCCCTGCTCTATGCTGATCTCGGTGTACATTCAGGCTGTCCGGCAGGCTCAGCACACCTGTAGTCGGGGAAAAAAAAGCAGACAGTTAGACTTGTGGAAGAGAAATCTACAGTACACACAGTGTACGACTTTGTGAAAAATTAGCATGCAGTACAATATTGTTAGACTGAATCAGGTTACAGAAAGTCATTTATAAGTTGAGCCATAAATGAATCCCAAGATGTATAGTAGTATATGCGATATATATTGCGATATACAATAATACTATATTAAATGCATTGCACAGCTGTATATTAAGCAAAAACAGATGCCAGCTTAATAAATTAAGTACATCCTGAGGAACCTCCTCCTACTTAACTCTGTTAGGAAGACCTGGAGACACATACAGCTAACTAAGTAACCTTTCTGATTATAACATAACATGATGACTTTTTGTATCATATGCAGTTGTGAAAAATTGATATAGAATCTATGTACAGTACAAAATACATGGTCAAACGATAAACAGGAAACACACACACACAGTATTTTCAGATGGCGAAGAGTCCAGTACTAGCAGATCAGAGAATACAGACAGGGGAATATGAGTAAAGAAGGTCAGCTAAATAGGGCAAACCTAAGCCATGCTGAGCTTTATAGGTTAGTGGGGCTTTAAATTGGATACACAGTGAAACAGGTTGCTGGTGTAACAGAGAGTTCAGAAATTCCAACAAAAAGAGAATTATAATGGTTGAGATGGGTGGGCAGCCTGAACCAGAGTTTCCACATCTGTATGGTGCAAAGGTGTGAATTTTGTACAATAGGAGATGGAGAAGGAGGTGAAGGAGGTTTTGTCACTTCAGTGATATCAAGTGAAACAATGGATTTTGTGCCAATAAAACAACTTCAGTTTCACAGTGATTCCGTTTTAGTATAGATTTTAAGCCCGAAACTAATTTTATAATCCGCTAAATTTCAGTCGTCATCTGATGTGCTGTCTAAACAGGGGCCCAGTCCACAAGTGATCACCCGATGGCCAGCGATTTGGCTTCCGGACAGTCTGATGGATTTCTGCGGTGTCAGAACTTTTGGTCGGCTGTCTTGCAGCGTGAGCAAGTCCACGGTCCAACTTTCCACAGTTCTGCATAAACTCACCTCCTCAACATGCATGTGCACATACCTCCAATTCTTGCTGGAAAAAAGACAGACCATACTCTTTGTGTCTTCTCAACCATTTTGGAGTCATTTTTCTGTTTTAATTTCATTTATGGCTTTATTTGTCATATATACCGTAAATTAATCAATGCTTTTCTTTGCATATCCCAGCTTCAGAGCGCAGGGTTAGCCATGATACAGCACGTCTGAAGCAGACAGGGTTAAGGACTTTGCTCAAGGCCCTAACAGCGACAACTGGAAGAGGGACTTGAACCACCAATCTTCTGATCAGAGCCTTAATCCACATTTCTTGTCTTTTGTACACTGTAAAATTGTAACTTTTGCCTTCAAGGCTCAATATATTTGAATTTTGAATAAAACCTTTTGGACATGTCAACAAACAAACCGTACACTGCGAGCGTTACCACGACAGTTACCACATTGTACACAACCAACGAAAATCGCACATTTAATGTAAAATGTACCCTTGCATATGACTGGAAGTGGCAGAATGTTATTGCAACGTGCAGCCTTAATTCATTACTGCACAGTGAAATTCTTTATTTTTCACGTGTCCCAGCTTCTGGTCAGTAGGATGGGAATAAAGTGCAAGGGCAGCCACCCCAGGAGCAGACAGTGTTAAGGGCCTTGCTCAAGGGCCCAACAGAGACAGAGCGCCTTAACACCCTGATCCACCACCGATCCAACCATATTGGTGGGGTGGCGAATGACCTGACCAAGATCTGATCTGATGTATTGTAATGTTCAGGTACACTGACAGCACTGGTTTTAAATGTAGCTGTATCCTAAACTTTGATGTAACAGCCAAGTCGCAGGTCATAAACTTTAAATAGGTGTAACACTGCAAGTTACAGTTCAAACTTCTGACAAAGTCAGAGTCAAGTTGCAATTTATTAGCCTTAAATTCGAGACCGAGTTTAAAAGGTATAGGCTTTGAAGTCAGAGTCGAGTTTCATTCTGTCATTTAAGGCGTGTGTGACTCGAATCCTTATCCCTGACTGTTACAGATTAACAGTTTGCAGTGTTCATACATAGAATTTAAATTCTCCTGAGCATCCTAAAAATATAGTTCTCCTAAAGACATGAGATATCCCGATTTCAAACTCTTCAAAGGGTACTAATGAATACAGCTGTCGTGGCTGGACCGGATCTCTCTTCTAATATCAAACCTTGCACAGGTGGGTTCACTGACAATATTTCCTGGATGTGGCACTCACCCCTTGCTGCAAGCCAGCCCTGCTGCTTCAATAGTCCTAATCAAATTACAGCACAGAGTCACATCTGCAGGCTTTGTTTGGACAGAAAGAACCGGCTGTGACAGATGGGATATTGAACCTAGCCACAGGAGAATAAGGAGGGCCACAAGTGCCCGAGTGACTGAGCATCTGACATCTTAAAAAAAAAAAAAATGCTATTTTATGTTTCTGAGTGTACATTAATTACCACAAACACTCCCAGTGGGCGTACATCGAGAGCAAGAACATGAGCGTGCATAAACTCGGGTGGACGCAAAGAAGCGAAGATGAGATTCAAGTATCTTCCCGCCCGTTATCCAATGAGAGAGCAGTATTGTGTGGGAAGCGGGATAATATCCTGTATACCGTTATGTTTTTCAAAAGGAGCTTGAGAGCACGAGCCAACATTGTGACAGAGACAATATGAACACTCATCAAAGTTTCATAAAGGTGTGATTAAAATGGCCCGTCATACAGTATGCATCCAGACTGTGAGGCTTTCTTGCAAGAAATGTAACATGAATAATACATGCTGTGCAGTATTAAATACATGACATGAGCTAAACGGTTCTCCATTCTTGAATACGGTGCAGAGGTTTGTGGTCGTTATTAGCTACAGAATTGATTCTGTGAGCCTGGAAGGAGAAAATCCAGCCAAGGTTAGCGAATCTTGCTAAATCTGTTGTGAGAAATCCAAAAATAAACATATGCATGCTCACACACTGAGAGAATGGGGGGGAAAAAAACAAGTAGTTGGCCTGCTGTCCTTTTATTCCCAGAATACAGTTAAACAGAAATCTTCTCATGACTCTTATATAAAAAGTGGACGTCAAATATCCACTCAAAAATGTCCTATTGTTTTCTTCCTCATCTTATTCTCCACCCAGTTGTTGGAAACTCCTGTCTTTCACTACCCAAGAATCTGTTAATGCGACAGAAGCTTCTTTGCTGCATTATTCATCCAATCAGATAAAAATATGAAACATAATATGGTTGGTGTGTCCTCCCCCCACCCCATCTCCCCTCGTCGTCTCCCGCAGACTCCTTCCTCACATTTTATCTTGCTCCAACACTCTGGCACCCCAGTGGTTTTAATTCCCTGTAATGCTTTGCTGTGTTAAAGCTACAGCTGACTTGGAGCGGATGTGAGAGTGTGTCTGCGGAGAAGAATGAGACTGGAAAGTCCCTAGAAGGAGAAAAATCACAAAGTGACCTTAACTAGCAGGGGAATTGAGAAGCGAAACGCAATAAGCAACCTGAAGGCGTTCTATATAAGATGTAGAAGAGTTAAATGACTTTAGTGAGAGGTTGGCTCCAGTGAAAATCCAAAAAGGATTAAGTTCTGATACAGTGAGTTACAGTAGCTCATAAAGCTCTGCGAGCAAGGTTGTAAGGTTTTACTCGCCCTATCTCAACCTGTAAAGGATCTCGTCTATTAAAATGCTTCTTACACGTCCTCTGAGGTATAAATTTGCTCAACCAGAGGGCTATACCTAACCACTTTATACATTATTATAAGAATATACTGTACAGTATACCAGATCTGCGCCGCTGTCGGAAACCCCTTGTTGATCCACGTACTGTACTGCAGACGCAAGACTACAGCAGGTCAGGGGAACATGCAGACTCGAGAAGGAGCCGCCTCCTCATGCTGTTCGAAATGAATAATACATGCATTCTTTGCCATAGTGAAGATACTAATAGAGCTGCCAGACATGACCGATCATGAAAGACGGAAAGAGACTTTCAAACATAACAGCTGCACAGATTTCTTTGTGGAGAGGTTCAGAGGTCAGTCGTGCTTTTTGAAGACATACCGAGTGACCTCATTCCACGCGCCGGTGAAAAATAGAAGCCGGACTAGAAGTGAGATCCAGCTGGAACAATACGTCCTGTGTTAAATAAGTTAAGTGAATTTGAAAGCATCTTCCATCTGTCTGATAGCACTTAGGAAGAAAACCAAAGCCCCTGTGTCCTTAAAGAGGGACTTTTGTATTTGAAGTGGGACGTGAAGCGTCCATATCCTTCAAAAGACCTCACCCAGACATCATTTGTTAGATCTTCTGGTTTAAAAATAAATAAATAAATAAATAACAGAATTTACATCCAAAGCCATTATTTTCCCCCTAACACGTAAGTCTTGGCCAATTCCCACCCACCCGCCAGCTCTCCGCTGTTAGGCGACAGCTAGCTAGCAGGGAGGGAGAAGTCTGATGTGCGTCCTCTGAGATACACAAAGCCAACCACAGCGGTCTTCCACAAACACGAGCTCACAAGTCCCTTTGATTGGATAGGGTCACCGTGATTGATGGAACAGAGAGTATAACATCTGCACTGCTGTACAAAGTCTTGCGCCACCCTTCATGTCTTTATATTTTGCTTCCAAAGAGCCAGACTTTCTTGTATTTTTAATGTAGTCTTGTGAAATAGATCTCCAGGCCTCCTGACAGACGTTTTTTCTTTGACTCATTTTCAGCCCATTCCCTGTACCTGAGCAGTTTCAGATGAATGCTTTTGTTGGTTAAGCCTCACATTGATCTATGATTCATTCGAGCATAAACCCGTCTAAATAAAGTCATGAGGAACAGGTGCAGATTAGTATAGTGGTGATGCTGAATGCTGGGTGGGTGGAACAGACGAGAGGGGAAATGAGGTCGCTGCTGAGGTGGTTACATACAGTAAATTTTCAGACATTTTGCACTGAGCACACTTTGACTATCTTTAGGATACAAGTCTAATCTATTCAGGTTATAATCAGATATCAGATGTCAAAATATATTTGATGCTCCTGTGTAGCAGTTGGAATAAAAGCTTCTTGCTGTTAAAATCTGCTTAACATGCGACTTGAGTTTTTTTTTAAGCTATTTATAGAAAAAGGCAAGTGGCCCAATTTCATCAAGGAAAGGGTTTTCCCAGCATAACTTACATATTAGATAAATGATAGTTTTCAACATCTGTACAGTTAGATAACATTCATCTACATATACATGGACATCAGAGACCATGTTTTCAGTTGACATCTGTTTCACAGATTTGGTGATTTTTACTCCATCATTTTTTTCCACCAACACAAGCAGCAGAAGCATCGAAGCAGAACCATTCCAGCAATTATATGAGTACGGGAAAGGGTTTAACATACATCTCTTGAAGATGGCTGAGACAATACAAGCAAAACACTATGCATGAGGTATAAATTTGTGAAATAAACGTTCTCTAGGCATTACCATGTAAACGTGCCATATGGTCTAAAATAGATTGATAGATAAGAAAATTATTATATTAGAAAACTTCAAGTGGTTTTAAATGTTGTAAATGTTAAGGGTTTTAAGTCATTTAGGGTATTACAAAGCAAGTTAAAATGTGTTTGAGAGATTTTGCATGCCATAATTTTGGGCATTTCACAAAATTTGGACTATAATGTAAAGTAAAACTTCCACCACACACACTGATACAAATATTATCTTTATTTTGAAGTCTCCCTGTTGTATCCAATCCTGTCAAATCTCTTTTTTGTAATGTATATTGTCTTTTATCATAATAAATATCATAGCTTAAAGATAAAGAAATGCTTTTCTGAACTAATTCAGAAAACAGAGCAGACGGGGACTTCTGCCAGCGCATATCCGAGTTACAGATCCCCCCTGGAACTAAAGACACTCAAATCAAGCTTAGCAGTTTAACTAAAACTTTGGATTGCATTTATGGCATTTCCACAACCAAACATTTACACTGGCAACTCTCTGTGCTGTTATATTGCTTTGAGTAATAATCTAGTAGTGCAACACTGGATGCCCTTTTAATCAGGGCAAGCTATCACGCCTCTTTAACTCCCCCACTTGCTTCTTTCTACCGTCTTCACTGCTGTGCCACTGTCCATTTTCTGTTCTTTTTTTTTTTTCTGGAGGAATGTCCCTTTCCATTCTCTCTGTGTTGCACAGCCGCACTCTCGTCAATGCGAAACACATTCGGAATATTAAGAGGTTTCCATAGCAACAGGGAAGAACTGCCCAGGCGGAGTGTGATTGGTGGAAGGTGCCGGGGATGGCAATGAAGAGATGGCATCGGGAGGTGAGAACAGGTACCGTGTGTTGTGGGAAGGTGCAATGTTGAGCTGTTTTTTCCCCTTGAAAACCAGTTTGTGGCTGTCACTAATCTGCTAAAGTTTTCCATGAAGCAGACAGCACACAGAGTCATAACTCTGTGTAAAGCACCTGGCAGCAACCGTGTACCTCAAGGTCACAAAGTAAAACAACTGATTATATTCTTGCAGTCAGGAATTTCCAAAACAGAATGAATTCAAGGTCAAAAGATATTGTAGGTATAATAATAATAATAAGAAGAAGAAGAAGAAGAAGAAGAAGAAGAAGAAGAATATTTGTGTTGTAATTATTATTAGCAATAACAATAAGAACAACATGAGCTAAGAGTTGAAACGTACGAAAGCGTGTGTTTGTATAATGTTATATATATATATGTGTGTGTTTGTACACACGTGTGTAAGTGTGTGAGAAAGTCATCCTACACAGTTGCCCCCCCTCCTCTCCTCTTAGCCACAATTCTTATCAAATAATTTTTTGTTATTATTATATATTTTGTATGAATATTTTTGGGTTGTGGAACGAATCATCATAATTTCTTATGGGGGAAATTCGCTTTGATATACGAGCGTTTTGATATACAAGCACAATCCAAGATTTAACTGTAATAATAATTATGAAACCTTCTAATGTTACATAAGCTACATTTCCCAAGTTCAAACCTAATATTAAACTGTAGATCTTTTACATTCTAAAAATGTTTTTGTTCAAATAACTATTTTTGTTGTATACATTTCAAAATCGTCAAATTGTGTAGAGCATACAGACAAATAAATAAATTCACACATGTAATACACACTAATGCTTCTATAGGCGAGACCCAGAGACAGGGAAAATAAATAAGAGCATATTACATATATAATATTCAGTGGTTAGACTAGTGACAATTTATATAAAAATAGATAAATAGATGAGCAAATGAGTTATAGCAACTAAAAGTGACCGCAGAAGAAGAGTGGTGCAGATGTAATGGTTATTGAGTAGATAAATATGACTGTGATTAGTGTATCAGTGTTGGAGGGAGCTGAGAATGAGTAGTGGCTGAGGGACCATCCCAACCAAGAATCCTGCCAGACAGAAGTCTGCCACTGAACATGATCTTCTACTTGGCAAAAGCTCCGAACAGTGGGTGACTGGTGTTGGACATCATGGACGGCATGTTGTTCAAAGTCCTCCTTTCCAGCACCAGCGCCAACTCCAGCGAGTCCAGCTTAAAGCCAACTATAGATTCCTCTCTCCTAACCAGCTTGTTCAATTGTGAGGCATCTCTGCTTTAGGGAAGAATAGCGGGCACCACAGATTGGTAGACCATCTCTAGGAGCTTTTTCCTAGATTCTAAAAAAGTCTTCCTGACTCTTTTACAATTTTGGTGTATAGATGATGTGTTAAAAGGTCTCTTTTAAATTGCTGTACATAGATTATAATCCCATGTGTCAGACAATATTGACATCCTATATGTCCTATATGTAAATCACACTTGAACTTCAGGCTCTACTGAACTCTTAATGTAAATGTTTAGCTAGCTGAGGTGCCAAAATTATTTGATGGCTGATATTTCATAACTGTTCTTCAACCTGACAGAAGCTTAGAAACATGAGGTTGAGAAAGTCTTTATCTTGAATGTGCAAGGCAAAAGGTACGGATTTGTGGTTTCTAACATAAGCAGATTCAAGTACTTAAGTTAATCTGTCACTCTACACACCTTTAGTCTTTTTCAAAGTTCTTTATGTTTTTTTTTTTGGCAAAACCACAGGGGATGTTCTGCCTCATGATTCCCGAACATGAGTCTCAACAGTCTGGTTAACCCTGATAGTAGAAACATGGGCATGTTCTTTTTACAGTAGAACCTGTGAGCACACGAATACTGCTGCCTAGTTACATTACGGCAAAAGAAAAAAAAAAAGTGTGTCATATATTTCGAAGTTGGAGTTATTTTTTTTTTAATGCTCCCAGCTTTGCAAAGTCAATTTTCAATCACACCCCTGCACGCTGAAAATAAAAATGCCTGAAGGCACAAAAACGGCTGGACAAACTAAACTGTTTAGCTAAATAATGGTCCTATTTTCATGCCTTCATACATTTTGCTGTGTAAGCCACTTTAACTAAAGAAGACATTTCATGGATTCTTTCCTATTCACATGAAAAGAAAAAAACACGAAGAAAATGGAAGAAGTTTTGGGTCCCTCCTCAGTTCCTCGTGGCAGAGCATGCAAAGAAAAGCAGAAATGAAAAACCTTTATAAACATGGCACATATGGTTTACTTGCTACCCATAATGAAACTGGTCATGTTCTATTGTGTGTGTGTGTGTGTGTGTGTGTGTGTGTCTGTGTGTGTGTGTGTGTGTGTGTGTGTGTGTGTGTGTGTGTGTGTGTGTGTGTGTGTGTGTGTGTGTGTGGTGTTGGGGTCTTTGTAATAAGGCTGGGAAAAATAAGGCTGGTTTCAACCACTTTGTTTTATTTAAAAGATATTTTCTCAGCAATTTCTCAGAGTCCGCACATTGCTGATCCAGTTACAGGGCCAGTAAGCATTTGGTTTATAGTTAAATAATTTTCATTCATTCTAGTCAGGGTCATGATGGATCAGAGGGCAAAGTGAAATAAATGGCCTGTTAAAAAAAGAAAAGAAAAGAAATAACTGCATTGCACAAAAAAGTTAAACCAAGAATATTTTTTGAACCAGTGAAAGTATTATACATACAGTACAGTACAGTACAGTACAATACACTCATCAGCCACAACACTAACACCACCACCGCCAGGGGAATTGAGTAACGTTGATTATGAATTATATACCAGTAAACTGGCAACAGGATCATCAGCATCCAAGAATGGATGTGTGATCTGATTTGATATCTGGGGAGTTTAGAGGCAGGATCACTGCCTTGAGCTCTCTGCCACCCAAACCCCATACGCAGAAGGCTGTGGTCTTCAGATACCTGTCTGTCATGGCCAGCGTTGACACTTTTTCAGAAGTTTGTGCTACGTTTGCTTTTCTGTGGGATCTGACCAGACAGGCAGGCCTTTGGTTTCCACAGGCAGAGATGAGCCTTGGATGCTGATGATCCTGTTGCCAGTTTACTTGTATATAATTCATAATCAACGTTACTCAATTCCCCTGGCAGTGGTGGTGTTAGTGTTGTGACTTTTGATCCAAGTCCAATCCACGGAGACCACAACCCACAGGACTCAAAAAATCCTCTGCTAACATACTTTTCTGATGTAACGACTCCGCATGATCGGAATATCATCAAAATCCCAAAATATTACATTTTAAACTATGAATTGCTAATGAACTACAGTGCTGTGAACAGTTTTTGTACAAACTGTATTACCAATTAATTTATACTAGTGTGTTTAACAATGCAGAAGTCATAAAATAAACAAATATAAAAAAAAAAAAACTTTTCATATTTCCAAGTGTTACTTTTAGAACAACAAAAAAAAAGTTACAGTAAATGTCAGGGGGAAAAAAAAACAACATTATGTAAAAGCCCTCTTTAAAAATAATTAAATAAATAAAATAAAAAAAAGTGAAGGCTGCTGGGTTTTGCTTCAAGTGTCAGAGTTTCCAGGAGAACTGTAGCAGATTCTCCAAGATGCTGAGTAAAACATAGCAGATCATTTCCTCATAAAACTGCACATACTGTACCTGAGACTACTGATTTTTTGAAGGGCTGCCTCATTAAATAATACCCTATTTTTATTATTTATTGTTTACTGCACTCTATAGTATTTTAAATATACAGTAGAAGCATTTAGTGTTACTATTTATAAAAGGCACAAAACTTAACAGAATTTCTCTGCATGAGCCCAAGACGTTTGCACAGAACTGGACAGTAGATATTTCTTTATAACTAGCATTTCACACTGCTGCCTTGGATTTTATTTAAAAAATAAAAATAAATAAATTCACTCATCACACCGACTTGGGAATTGGGAATTGGGAATGGTCACCATGGTCCCTAGTTGGACTAAAGAGATTCCTGGATAGATGGATTAATCTGGATAGATGGACATCTGACCATCATACTGTACCTACTGTATATGTGCTTGTCAAACACCCCCAAATCCCATTTAGTTCTCATCTTAGAGATTCCAGTCATTCCAGATTACTCAGTGGATCTACTTTGTACACATCCAGATCAAGCGCCTAAGTTCTAGTGCAAATTTACTGTAATTGCATGTTTTTGAATGACTGATTAAAGCTATCATAACATCACAAATCACAGGCGTGTGTCCACATGGTGCGTTGTGATGGGCTCATATGTACGTACTCGATCCAGGATGTATAATCTTTCCCTCACCCCCCGGTGTTCACAAGAGGAGAGGTTCCATGGGATTCACTGCAGCCCTCAAGATATAATAGTAACTCTTTCTCAGTCTGACTATGACCACACTGGACTGGACTGGATTTGGGACGGGGAAAGCTACAGTAGATATGGCGATCGATTTGGTGTACGGTATATACGTACAGACTCTGTGGTAAATTGTTGGTTGCTGGAGGGGGCTTATGTATACTGTGTTGTATAATAAATAAATACTGGTGTTAGAATTGAAACATAAGTGAGTGGTATGATTAAAAAGAGAGAGTGGAATTATAGGAGAATTCTGTCTGGGATCACACACATATACAGCGGTACAGTTATAACCTTAGCAATATATTACAGGGGGAAAAAAAGACCTGTTGTAAAAACCCTTAAATGGTTCAAATAACTTTAATCTGTGATTTTAGGTACAGACGTAATGCTAGCTTGCTTTGCTTCTGCTCGACAGGCGATTATTTTGCTTTCAAGGTGCTGGTATCTGTTATCCTTATTCTTTCCCTGCGACTTCGCATTATTACACACAAAACATACAGTAGTTGGCTTGACAACACTCGGATATCTGCCCTGTTTAGCCTCTTGCTGCCTGGATAAAATCACATCTGCCTTTAGAGCATTGCTTCTTCTTTATTCATGAGCGAGAGGCAGAGATGTTTTCCTTCTGAAACTATAGAGCATCAGGCTGTCACCAAACTGACATGTAAATTTCTAGTACACGATAGATAGTCTGTCCTGCTGCCTGGTGCTTGTGGTTTCTCGCTCTCCTGTTTGTTATTACAATTGCGAAAGATTTCCAAGCCTTTTTGCTTCTGTAGTTTATCATAACCAAGTGTGTACACTCCAGGGAAAGACAGCAACCGTGGTGCCAACATAAATGCTGTATAAGGCTATAAAACCAGCCTCATTATGACAGTGGAGAGCATATATCTCTCTTGTCCTGTTGATGGAAGATTTCCAGGTAGGAGCGCCATTATATGGTGGTCTACACAAGTCTTAAATCATTCCTTGTTTTTTCATAATAAATTTTATTTTTTTAATTTAACGTTTCACTGTGACAGACTGCAAAGTGTTTATGTAACAACCTAAACAGCAGCCTCATTTTCCCTCTCGTCTACTCAGCATTCAGCATCGCCACTATACCAATCAATCACCGGCCTGGACATCGGGCAGCATCTGCAACCGTATCTCACTGGTTTTATGCTTGAATGATTCATAGTTTACTGTGTGGCTTAACGAGCAAAAAACATTCTCAGCTCCCTGAGGGACTGGGTTGAAAATGAGAGCCAAAAACCGGCTAAAAAATGAGAGCGAAAATATATTCCTAAAAAGGACTACATGTAAAAAAAAACACCACCACAAAAATATAAAAATATGAAGAAATCCCCAATTTTATCTGGGCTTGGGACCGGCGCTGTATCAGTGGCTGGGGTTTGGTGATTGGGTGGGAATCGAACCCAGACCTTCCGTATTGCGGGTGAGACAGCTGCCTGTATTATACCCTGCCGGGACTGTATATAAATTACACGTAATTTCCATTTTGGCCATGTTCCAGGTCATTGTAAAGTTCTCAGTATAGACACAAACATGAAATAGCGTCACAATAATTCTCATCGATATCATTCTACTCAGTAAAAACATCACACCTAAGCCTCAGATCATTAGGGAATGCCTAAAAGAATTGTTGAAAAATTCTCAGCCACTCAACAGTGTATTACCATGATTTGTTTTTATGGGTAAAAGGGTTTTATGATGCTCTTACCTTTGCTATTATCACTCTAATCCAAGCCCTTGAGTAATTTATTGGTTTAATAACGCTGGCCTGGTGGTATATATATATATATATATATATATATATATATATATATATATATATATATATTTTTTTTTTTTTTTTTGGATAGGCGTTACAAAAAGCTCCATTATGCAACAAAGCATAAGGAATTATGCTAAGGAATTATTCAAATATTATTGACAATAAGTATTTCTAGGGTGATCAATTATAAATCGATGATAGGTTGATTTCCTGTATTTTCCCCCCCTGAGCACCTGGGCAACTGCTGCGTAGCGTAAACACACGTAATATCTCCATTCCACTGGGCCGAATTTGCTATTGAATGTACAGCGATGCAAATGCATTACGACCTTTGGAGAGCTCGGTAGAGGTTGCTAACGGCTTGGTGTAAATTTTGTCCGACTGGTTTGTGTCGGGAGGAAAATCAGAACATGTTAAAAAAAATTTCAGCTTGCCACCAGACTAACTTTTTCATTAGCGCCTCAGTAACGCCTTGGTTCTTAAATCGTTGTTATCGAGTCATTCATCCTGAAGCGCAGTTATGACGTTGTTATCGATTCTTAAGCATTGGTATTGTCTCAACATCTGTTTGCATCTGGTATTGTCTCAACATCTGCAATAGTCTGCAGCTCAAAATCCTTGTTTTAAAACTGACATTTTAATGAAAATAGTGATGATTAAACATGATTGAAAGATATATTACATGCTAAAGCCAGATGCACAATAGAAATGCTAAAAATAAATAAATAAATAAATAAATAAACGAAACATTTCTGTGGTTTGATCATTTCTGTAATTTTCCTAATAAAATCTGATGCCCAATTTACCATATACATTTTTATTCCTAAAATCTATGTAGCTTCACATCCCCACATCCCCCAGATGTCCTGCAGTTGGTCACAAGCTCTTCTTCATCTGCAAGTCTACGTCTACCGTAGGTCTTCATCAAAAAAGCCCTCAAGGCGAAG
>JAAGKR010002366.1:37844-96129 GCA_011419295.1 Clarias macrocephalus
AAGTGTTTATGTAACAACCTAAACAGCAGCCTCATTTTCCCTCTCGTCTACTCAGCATTCAGCATCGCCACTATACCAATCAATCACCGGCCTGGACATCGGGCAGCATCTGCAACCGTATCTCACTGGTTTTATGCTTGAATGATTCATAGTTTACTGTGTGGCTTAACGAGCAAAAAACATTCTCAGCTCCCTGAGGGACTGGGTTGAAAATGAGAGCCAAAAACCGGCTAAAAAATGAGAGCAAAAATATATTCCTAAAAAGGACTACATGTAAAAAAAACAACACCACAAAAATATAAAAATATGAAGAAATCCCCAATTTTATCTGGGCTTGGGACCGGCGCTGTATCAGTGGCTGGGGTTTGGTGATTGGGTGGGAATCGAACCCAGACCTTCCGTATTGCGGGTGAGACAGCTGCCTGTATTATACCCTGCCGGGACTGTATATAAATTACACGTAATTTCCATATATATATAAATATATATATATTTTTTTTTGGATAGGCGTTACAAAAAGCTCCATTATGCAACAAAGCAGCGGCACAGCTAAGGAATTATTCAAATATTATTGACAATAAGTATTTCTAGGGTGATCAATTATAAATCGATGATAGGTTGATTTCCTGTATTTTCCCCCCCTGAGCACCTGGGCAACTGCTGCGTAGCGTAAACACACGTAATATCTCCATTCCACTGGGCCGAATTTGCTATTGAATGTACAGCGATGCAAATGCATTACGACCTTTGGAGAGCTCGGTAGAGGTTGCTAACGGCTTGGTGTAAATTTTGTCCGACTGGTTTGTGTCGGGAGGAAAATCAGAACATGTTAAAAAAAATTTCAGCTTGCCACCAGACTAACTTTTTCATTAGCGCCTCAGTAACGCCTTGGTTCTTAAATCGTTGTTATCGAGTCATTCATCCTGAAGCGCAGTTATGACGTTGTTATCGATTCTTAAGCATTGGTATTGTCTCAACATCTGTTTGCATCTGGTATTGTCTCAACATCTGCAATAGTCTGCAGCTCAAAATCCTTGTTTTAAAACTGACATTTTAATGAAAATAGTGATGATTAAACATGATTGAAAGATATATTACATGCTAAAGCCAGATGCACAATAGAAATGCTAAAAATAAATAAATAAATAAATAAATAAATAAATAAATAAACGAAACATTCTGTGGTTTGATCATTTCTGTAATTTTCCTAATAAAATCTGATGCCCAATTTACCATATACATTTTTATTCCTAAAATCTATGTAGCTTCACATCCCCACATCCCCCAGATGTCCTGCAGTTGGTCACAAGCTCTTCTTCATCTGCAAGTCTACGTCTACCGTAGGTCTTCATCAAAAAAGCCCTCAAGGCGAAGTCGTCTTCAGCGAGGATAAAATAAGGCATGGGCTTGTCATCATTGGTCATGTGTTCTGGTGGAGGCAAGTTGACGGTACCGTCCTCTATGCACTGCTTCAACTCACTGACATTAAAAAGCTCGATATCTGACACATGTCCCGTTCCTCCAGTGTCTATAGGTTGGTGGTGGTCTAATGGGTACTGCAGCATTGGAGCCTCCCAACACCATGGTCCCCTTCAAACCAGCTCAAGAAGTGTAAAGTATGTGTGATTCCTCGACATGTGCGTGGGTTTCCTCTCAGGGTTCAGCATGTATTAATAGGAATAGACAAATGGGGCACAAATGACTTGCACACACCCAGAATAGAATACCAGAATGTATCAGAAATTTGTGTTTGCGCTGGCATGGAAATAGAGCTCGATGTAGTCCACAACTTTCTGCCAATGTTCAAGGTCACTGTCAAGTCTTCAGTATGCACACTTTTGACTTCACAATAATTCAGTTCTGTACTTGATTTTAAAATCAGTAAAAACATCACACCTGAGGTGTATCCATTACCAGGACAGTATGAGGTCGTTATCATGTCGTTAACTCCTCGGTAGTTTGTAATAGTCAGGAGGATCCCTGTACTGTAATTTCTCATCATGTTGGTAGCAACAATAGTGCTTCATCATCAATTCTTTCAATTCCTTAATGGCATGCAATTGAAATGATTATATTGCGTACGTTTCCTTATTACCTTATGTCAAAATGTGGGGTCGCAACGCTTGAAAAACCACCCGAAATAGTATAGACTTTGGAGCTGATTTTAAATCGGGAGACGTCTGTAGCAAATTCAGCTCAGTGGAATGGGGATCTAAGGGATGCACATGCTTACAGTAGGAATGCACATGCTTATAATGATGCATGCTCATGGCATGGTTGTGTCAAAGAGTGGATGATTTTCCTGGAAAGAAGGTTTTAGGGAAAATGATACGAGCAAACCAGCAGCGAAGGAAAATTTTAACATGAAATCTGTCACAAGGAGTATGCATACTATGATAAACACTAGTTCGCCTACAGTGACAGCTGTGTCGTGTTTGTAATGGTAATATATTCGATGCTTATGCTTATGTACTCTCGGTGTATTAATAGCAAATGGTGGTGGGACTGATTTTCAGGAAAAAACACATCGAATGCAAGAAACAGTTAAACCGATTATTAATCCATCATTGACTGGTTTACTCAAACCTATGATCGATTATGGAATGTTACAACAACACCCATCACTAGATGCAGCTTTCACTTCCCCCCCCCCCCCCCCGTTTGCATCAGACAAATAGTGGTGACAAAAGGGTGTAAGAAATGAGACAAGACGAACTAAAATGTTGTCTTGAGAGGCAGGAAAGTGCGCATATTTTTGGACCAAAATGGGTTTTGGAAAAAGAAGAAGAAGAAAAAAAAAATCATACTGTGCTAATGGATTTTAACTGTCACACCCTCTTTTGTTCCTCTCCACTCATATTAGCGCAGCATGTTCATTTACGAATACAAATATAGCAATATGCTATCATTAGTGTGTCGTGGTGGTCTAATGGGTACTGCAGCGTTGTTGCCTCACAACACCAGGGTCTCCTTCACACAAGCTCATGGAGTGTGAAGTTTGCGTGATTCCTCGACATATGTGTGTGGGTTTCCTCCAGGTTTTCCCTCCAGGCTCAGGGTTTTAGCATGTAGCATTAGGGACAGACAAATGCGATACAAATGACTTGCACCCACCCAGAAATTTGTGTTTGCGCCGACATGGAAACAGAGCTCAATCTAGTTTATTACCTGTACAGCAAACCTCAACTCAGTAAACACCATGCTCCACACCACACTATAACCCACATTATAACCCGTATCCACCCTCATATCACACTCCTTCAAATAGACTCATGGACGCTCATACTCACAATCTGTGTGTGAAAAACAAACAAAAAAAAAAAAACAACATTCATATAGAGATCTGGACTCTGCTGTGATAATAACTCTAATACATACTGCACAATAATTCTAATGTATTAATATATGCATCATCTATTTCACCTTCTTCTGCCTTCTGTTTCGGCTATTAAGCTGTACCTTTTTTCACAGTTTACTGTATGTCTATGTACAGATATGTTTATACAAATGTTCACTTTTACAAATATTTAATGAAGATGTGTACTTAAAGCTCTTTTGCACAGACCTACCAATTCCATTCATCATCATTCCAACACTTGTGTGTGTGTATATATATATATATATATATATATATATATATATATATATATATATATATATATATTATTTTTTGTTATTTTATTTAGAAATTTTTTTTTATTAATCCATTTTTTAAACTAATCTGCGTGACTTAAAACGGCCTTAAATAAAGTTTTTTTTTGACTCGGACAGGCATTGGTGAACTATATTAAATTATTCAAGCATGCAACGTTTTTATGCAATTTAAAAAAATATCCATTTGCTTTATTACACTGAGAAATCGCAAAACTTAATCTGTGCAAGCATAATAGTCAGTCTACGCCTCCAGCGTGAACATGTTCAATCATTACATCACATCTCAAACTGCCCAAGATTTCCTTCACCATGACAACAAGGTCATCTGCTCCTACATCCAAGTATTAACAGGCTCTGGATTGCCATTATGCATTGTTTCAGAGAAAAGAGGAAATCTTTAACGCAGCATCACTGAAGAGAGCAAGAAACAATTCCACCATTTCCTTGGCAATGATTACTCTCTATATAGTAAACATTATTAATTACGGTATTAATGTTCGTCAATTTGTCAATCAGTTTTTTTTTATTTCTTGGCCATGTTATTTTTAACTTGGACTGCATCAGGATCCAAAGCTTCCCTTCTCAACAAACAGACACTTCTGATCTTTCAGTATCACTACCGTGAGTGACTGACAGGCCAGCCTGGGTTATTCGAACGACATGATGACAGTGACCCATACACCATTTCCATTTAAAGCAGCTCAACGTTTGTGCCTGATGAACAAGATGGCTCTGAGGGAGAAAGCTGCGATATTGCTGCAATACAGAGATGCTTGCTACGAATCAGTGGCTGACATTTCATTTTCCAGGGAAGGTTTTCAATTTCATGTCCACATTAACCTAGAGCAGGCTTTTTTGTGTCAGGGCAGAGCCTATTTTGTAGCGTCGTAGCGCTTGGCTGAGAAACTGTGTCTCTTATCTTAGTCATAGGAAGGTTAATCGGGTAATGCATGGACTCTAATAAAAGGAAATCCTCCTTTCATGTTAAAGAATTTACCCTACGCCTTTGATAATGGTGATCCGGTTTGGAGGTCGTTCCTTCCACCATTATTGCAAATTTCTTTTGAAACCCTTTGCGTGCTCAAAAGGATTTCATCATGGGAACTCCATGTATATTTTCAGGGCTATATACGAGATGCAGTGATGCATTAATAGAAAATTACGTGCGCTTCATATGTACAGCGAATGGCAAAAAGTGCTAAGACAACAGTATTATTGTTCTCCCTGTGCATAAAACAGGTCAGGTCAGTAATCAGTTCTCCTCTATCTGGTTGAAGAGTTGTGTTAATTAGAATGAGCTGGTTTAGTTAAATCGATGGAACAAATACAGGGCAGGATTTCTCCTTTCTGGACGCAAATCAAGCAGACATGGATTGAGCGAGTGACACCAGAGTACTGCAGACATCTTTTTGAATCTATGCCCAGCCGGATCCAGCATGTTTGGAAGAATAAAAGGACTTCATATTAAATATTTGTTGTTTTAGAGCAATTTCATTACATAAAATAACTAATTGTTCGTATTATCTTGATTGTCATTATTTAAAAAATATGAAAATGTCAATAAAAACACTGAATTTCACTTTAGCCTTAACACTTTGGGTCACCCCCCTACGGAAAAAGAAATATGGCTATATATTGTAAAATATAATGCAATATATTAAATAATATAAATATTTCCATATATGGGAAATTAGTGCTTCATTTTATTAGTATATTGCGATATATTAATAGACTATGTATGGATATACTGTATATATTGCAATGAGGACAAAAAATATTATATTTATACTTATAATTGTTTTATTGAAACTTTATGCATGTTTAAGAATTATACACACAATTCTACAGTACTTAAAGTCCATTTTGTTCAAACTACATTAACATATAAGCATACTGTAAAAAAAAAAAAAAGAAATAGATATATTTAATCGAATTCAATATATTATGAAGTATATTGTTGAATATAAAATTACATACATTAAAAGATATACATTTCAATATATGAAAAGCGGCAATTCCTTATGTATTTTTCAATATATTGTAATTATTCTGTATATCGTGAATATATAATTTTTTCCTGTTAATTATTAGTTAGGAAAAAAACTTTGATTTACCAGTAAATCAGAATATAATCATTTAATATATTGACAGTTAATACATAGAGAAATATATTTTCTTTGCGTAAGAGACCACTGTAATGTATATGCATCAACCATGTTAATACACCTACCCAATCACGGAATTATTCCAGTCCGGAATGTATGCAAAATTTCACAGAAATCTTGACAGAATACCATAGGACAATGATGCAATTCGCATAAACATCAGCTGAAACCTTACTGTAAAGTGTGTGTGTGTGTGTGTGAGCCCTGTGATTGACTGGTATCCCGTCCAGGGTGTATCTTTGTGCCCCAAGTCTCCTGGGATAGTCTCTTTGACCCAACCCCCCCCACACACACACACATTCCTGTGACCCCGTATACAGGATAAAGCGGTACAGACGTTGAAGAGTGAGAATACAGGTACTAGCCTGATAAAATCCTCACTCAGGCTTTCACTAAACAGAAAGCCAATTTCCAAATCCTGCTGATCGTTAATCTTATTTTAAAAATCTTACCAGGGGTTTTATGCTACCATGATTGTGAGTTATGCAATCGCAGTCACGTCACTCACCCCACGCTAACCCATCAGTTGCAAACCACTCGCTGCTGCTGTGCTGAGGATGGCTCCATACTGCCAGTCTAAAGATATACTTAGAAATCATGAACATGACTTTGGACTGCAATTGATACGAACACTTTGGCTATAATAGCTTTATTACTGCAATTGCTATGAACTATTTTGCACTCGAGTCCCCAATTGGTGAGGAGTTTATAACTTCAACAAAATAGACTTCTATGGTGATTTTACAGGTTACACAACTGCAGTTTACTGAAAAAAAAAAAAAAAATCATTAATAACCGCGTTACCCGGTGTCACGCAGATGAGAACAGGTTCCCTTTTGAATCTATTCTGTCTCCGAGGTTCTTCCTCTTATTGTCTCTGGCGTTTTCCTTGCCACCATCACCTCTGTCTTACTCATTAGGAATACATTTATACATACATTATAAAAATTCTATCTGGAATTTATACATTCCTTTACGGCTGCTTCGTGAGAATGGCTATTGGTAAAAGCGCTATTTAAATTAAACTGTCATGAATTTCACAAACCCAGCTGTGATGTTTGTAACAGTTAAAATTATGGACAGTGTTAAAAAGACAGAACCGTGATGTTGCTGCTGCATGGCCTCACACTCCATCTGTGCTCGAGGAGGATGGATGAGTCATTATCAACACGCTCTACAGGCAGGCTGGGCAATGATACAGCAGCTGATCAGTCACACAAATGACTTTTATTCTCTACATTGTACGCATTCTAGTCAATCTGTGATTCAGAACTGTGTGGAATTCCTACACTTGTGCAACACGAGGCCTCCCAAATGATTCAAACCTAGAACCGCTTTATAAAACACACTGGAACATGATATCGAGATGGTGTAGAGAAGTATACAGTATACAGTACCAGTATGGGTCCTTAGAACAAAGATAAGGCTGATTTTCACTTGTTTTTTTTTGGACTCTGGATCCCTATAGCACTCGGCCACCGTCGGGATGTAGCTGACATTTCCAAGTTCAAGCTCTAACTGGTGTCAGTGGAACAAACAGTCAGTAAATGCTGAGAAGGTTTTGTGTTTTCTCTCCACCCTCTAAATATACCCCAGAAAAAGAAAAACAGCTCCATTTACTTGGATCAGATTGTCAATTTTAACTTTTTCAACTTTTTTTTTTTTTTTCTAAGTCAACACCAGGAATATATTTAGCAAGATCAATGCCCAAGACTGAAACAAGTCTGAGTACAAATGCCAATAATTTCAACATGGGTCAAGTCAATACAGAAAACATGACCAGACTCGAGTCCTACTGTATCATATCAGATACACAGAGAGAGAGAGAGAGAGAGAGAGAGAGAGAGAAAGAGAGATGGTCTGTGTGCCAAAAAAAAAAAGATGGTAAAATTGATTTGGGAAACGAAGTAAAATAATACAAAAATCATACCAGTAGACAGGAATCGGTAAACACCGGAAATCTGATGGATTATTCCTTTGAACCATTTGCCAAGAATACATCAGAAAATAAAGTGACTGTACAGTGCTATGCAGATGTCTTACGCCAGCCCTCATTTCTTCATATTTTGCTTCTAAACAGTCAGAATTTATTGGATATAGATTTTTTTTTTATGCATCATGAATCATTCTCCAGGCATCCTGAACGACTTTTTTGGCTCTCATTTTCAGTCTATTCCATGTACCTGACCAGTTCCACAGGTTTGTTTTGGTTTGTTAAGCCAGACGATGGTCTATAAACCATTCCAACATAAAAATAAATAAATAAATAAAAATTTAACTTAAGGTTAGATAGAGGTGCAGATTATGCCAGATGATCAGGCGGGTGATTCGTATACTGGTGATGCTGAATGTTGAGTGGTTGGAACCACTACACCACTGTGCCGCCATCTGTAAATCAAACTCTTTTTAATTTTAAAGCATTGTAAAAAAAAAAAAAAGACAAAATGTGAGTGCAAACAGAAGCAAATGTTTAAAATGAGTCAGTCAATAGGAAGAAACAAGATGTTCTGTTCCACTGCAAGCTGTTTATCACTTTTTTCCATCTTTGGCTTTCACCTTTAAATCTCCACAACAACTCACCTCTAATTCTCCACAAACAGCGGACTTTTTCTTCAGTCTAATCCAGCTAACAACATAACTGGAGGTGCTGTGAAATGCTGCCACAGCAGCACAAAAGTAAACTCTTAGGGGGGAAAGATCGGGCTCTCGAGTGGCACGCGGAAAAGCATTCGCTTTATCACCATTAAGCATTATCGCCAGGAGATCCTGAGGTTGAGTCCCGAAATCAAAGAAAATTGGTTTAAAAATAGAACAGCTGTACAGGGGCTGTTACTTTTCTAAAAAGGCTCACCACAGAGATCCTCGAAAATGGAGATGGCTTATAGGACTATTAAGGGTTAGTTAGAGACAACTGAAGAAATCTTAAAAAGCGGCTCTTTTTTTTTTTCTCCACTAAAAGCATAGGAAATCAAAACCAACATCAAGATGAACTTTAATTCATTTAATTGCCTTTGAAAATACATTCATGAAAAAAAAACAGAATTTTCTGTTAATTCATTTCAATTTGTCAACACCCACCACTGTTCACCTCCTGAGCCTACTGTATATGACGGGATTTATTTCCAATATAAAAGAATTTCCATGATTCTCTGTGGAGCTGAGTGATATCTGGGGAGAAATGTCTTGTTTTATGTTCACGGCCGAGACCGGTTTGTCCTGCTTCATTTCGTGAAGGCTCTGAAGGGGTTAAAGTGGTCCTAAGACCTCTGTTCGAGACCCGCCTGCTTGCCTCAGCGTGCCCAGATTGGGGCAGATGGTGGCCATATGTCTGTAGTGCATGACCAGGAGCCAGAGACGAGCAAGAAGAACACACAAAGATGGACCGCTGTCTCACACGGACACCATGACACCGGAGTAAAATGTCACTCGACTGCTTCGACCATAAATACAGAACACCATCACTAAACAATACCAAAGAGAAACTAATTTCGTCACTGTAAATGTCACAGTTTTACAGGTAGAAGAAAGTCCCGGTTTGACATGAACGCCCCTTGTCTGTGTTTGCGTATTCATGTGTATATAGTGACGATTTATTCCTTAGTTGTACATTCTTGTAGAAGGACAAAATAGTGCAGATTTGATTTATAATTGATTCAAATGCACGTCATACAGGAATAATGATCTAAATCTCGAAAAGTGTTTTCTTTTATAAATCTGTGGAAAATGATTAGTGATTCTTCCTACACGGGCATTTTCACCTCTCATTTGATTAAAAAGCAAGCTCCCAGAAGCACTCATCATGCATCAAGGACAAAAGGGGAGCGAAGAAGAATGACGTTCCTAAAACGAAATTGCATTGACATAGGCCTTTTATATCACCTGGCATGGACTAAGATTTTTATTAAAACCTGTCCAACAAATAAAGCTTTCGTGAATTCTGACAAATTGCTGCTGATATCAGGTTAAAGTGTGAAAAATCTGAGGCTTATTTTTTTAGCTTTGACAGCTGGCTTTGTAGCTCAGTGTACTTCTGGTGCTATTAGAATGAATGTATTGATGCTTCCATACAGTATTTGAGCGTTGTTGTTCCTGCCACTGTACAGTATCTCATCGGTCTGTTACTGTTAGCAATGACTCATTATTTTATTACTTGAGAGATGTTTACAGGATTAGTGTAACCATGCATACATATAAACTATTATTACAATTGTATAATGTGTCATTATACTGTCTATATCAGAGGAGTACCACAGGCATTAACAAAAAAAAAAAAAAACTTAGGACAAAGGGAAATATAAATAACAAAGTGTTAAATGTCACTGATATATTAATAAAAAAAATATAAGAAATAGAAAGAAATCAGACTTTGCTCAAGGGCTACTGAAAATCTGCATAAATCTGACATGATTGTGCCTGCAGTGCTCAAAAAATGCAATAAAAATGTGAAATTATGTCTTCATGCCAGCTGATGCAATTTCCAGTAAACCATAACGAATTAACTGCAAATATTCATTTCTTTTAAAATAAAAACCCGTATCTGTTATTTATTTTTGATCATACTGCAGTACTGTTAAACCCACTATTCTGACCGGTCAGAAAGAGGAGATTAAATGTTCTCTACCAGAAGCTCTGGGGGCTACAATATTCTAGCTGTAATTTAAACCATAGCTTTATACTGCAGTAATGTGCTCATTAAAATATATAAAAATTTCAGTAAAAAAAAAAATATATATATATATACAGTAATTACACAAGAATGTGTAAGGTAAAATTACCTACAGTACATAATTATGCCTATACTGTAGGATACAGATAAAATTCTGATGTTATTCAGCAGAGACAATGTACAATCATTAATATTGTGATATTGACTTGATTTTTGTCCTATTAACAGGGGATAACAACTAGGAATAAAAAGACATACTGGTGGCAGGGCGACTGTTTATATCTACCATAATGTAAATAATGACAGCTATTAACATGTTTTTCAGGCACTCTACAACTGTAAAACAGACAAAAAGTACAGCATGCTGTTCTATAATTAAATGTTACTTATAACCATTGTAAATCGCTAATCTACTGTATATGAGAAATAAAGCAAACACCTGAAAACACGCTGTTACTGTAAAATATTTCTGCTTTTCTTCAGGCTGGACCATATCACCCCATCGATGATTGCTATTATATAACGGCGCACGCTGAGGTGTTTTATTCCTTAGTTAATCCGCAGGAAATCTGCAAATCTGACCAAATCAGTGTGTAGTGGGTTGCAATCATTATAGAGAAAATTCCCCTGCTGGAATTACTTACATTTTGCGACTTTATCAACCAAATGCTGACTCAACATCGTCAGCACCAAGAAATTGAAATCAGTTTAAATGTGTTGTGTACCTTCACTACATGTCACATCCTGGATGGTGCTTATAAATGTATTGCTTAGTTGCATGGAAACAGATTCCTCCACTGAGTAGTGCATTGGGCCATGTGGCACATTATCCTCTCATTAAAAAAAGCATAGTGAATGGTCAGGGAAAAGTGGTCAGGAACTATTCATTCATACACTGTTTGCTCAGCACAACCCTTTATACTACAATATTTTTATATACATTAGGTCACCTGCATCTTTTCACTTGAGTGCCATATCCTCTCTTAAATTATTAGTGTTGCTATACAGTATTTACCCACCCACTTATCCATCGAAACAGCTTTGACCCATCAATAGACCTAAAGATGTGCTGTGGTATCTGGGAACAAGATGTTAGCAGCAGAACACTATTTTCCATAAGTTGTAAGCTGGATCCTCCAAGGATCAGACTTGTTTGTCCAGCACATCCCACAGACAATCGATTAGAAAGTAACATCCATAATAATACCAGGACCTAAGGATTCCCAGCAGAATACTGCATGCTGCCTCTTGCCTTCCTCCATCACACCAGGTCGTCCACATGATGTGAACAAAAACACAACAAGCCACTTTCTTCCATGTTTCCATGGTCCAGTTCTTATGCAGTAGGAGCTTTGGGTGGTAGACACAGAGGTCACAGTGGTCCACATGAGCACTGTGAATATGCAGCAAGCTGTAATGCACTGTGTGTTCTGATAATTTTCAGTTAACCTTTTTTTTTTTTATTTTATTTGTGCTACAGTAGCTCTACTGAGGGTTCAGACCAGACAAGGAAGCCTTCAACCTCGACACATGTGAGGCTTGGACACCCAGGGAGACCCTGTTGCTGTTTCATTGGTTGTTCTTCTTTTGTCATTTTTGTTAGGTACCACCACTGTATACCAGGAATACATCCCAAGACCTACTGTTGTGCAGATGCTCTGACCCAGTTGTCTAACAAAAAGTCACTAGATACTTAAGCTTGCAATTTCTCCTCTTTCCAAGACATCAAATTCGAGCACAGAATACACACTTACTACCGAATATATCCCAAATCTTAATAGCTACTGTAAGAAGGACGTCAAATGTTAACTATGTCACCTGTCTGTGGTTTTAATATTATGTAGATTGTGCCTGGTACAGCCAGGTCCATACATTTTGGAAGTTTTTTGGCATTTGGCCTCCTTACACTACCACACTGAATTTGAAATAAAACACTGAGGATCTGATAAAATGCCTGAAAAAGTGCAACATTAACCATTCAGGAATTAAAGCCATTTTCCTAGACATACCCATTTTGGGTGGATGGGTCATACATTATGGAACGAATGGCTGACAAGCAGTTACATGGCCAGGTGTGGCCTGTTTCCTCATTACTCCAAGACTTATCAAACAGATAAAAGGCATGGAGGTGGCCCTGAGTGTTACATTAGCATTTGAACTGTCAACATGAAGTCCAAAGAGGTTTCTAAGCAAGTGAAGGTGGCCATTATTAGGCTGAAAAAAGAGAGATAGCAAAAAAACATTGAGAGTAGCCAATACAATGGTTTGGAACATTCCTAAAAATGGAGGAATTAACTGGCACTGGCTATGTAAGACCACGGGAGACATCTAAAGTAGATGACTAAGGAATTCTGTCCATGGTGAAGAAAAATCCTTTCAAAACATCTGGCCAAGTAAAAGCACTCTTGAAGGAGGTTGGCATGTCCTTGTCAAGAGACAGCTTTATGAAGACAATAGGAATGTTTTACGACAAGGTGACTGGCCAGATTAGACTTTGCCAGAAAACGCTGGACTGATGAAGTCAAAATTTCACAACTTCAAATATAACAATGGAAAGTTGACATGGACATGGAACAGTTCATGATCTAAAGAAAACCACATCATCTGTCAAACTCCATAGAAGCAATGTTATAGCATAGGTGTGGCTGACAACATAACTGGGTCACTGGTGTTTGTTGATGACTTGACTGTTGATAAAAGTAGCAGGATGAATTCTTAAGTGTATAGGACTACACCTTCTACTCGGATTCACTCAAATGTTGCAAAACTGATGAGATGGTGCTTCATACTGCAGATGGATAATAACCCAAAACAAACAGTGAAAACTACCGAAGGCAAAGACATGGGATAGTCTACACCGGCCAAATCAGTCACCTTTTCTCACCTCAATAACTCCTGCTTTTCACTGAAAGCACTTACTGTCTTGACCTGTGTCACGACTCCATTGCCATTATTGCCGTGCAGCAAAGCTAAAAGAGACAGAACAGAAGATAGCAGGAGCTTACGGAAGTGACAACCTACAGTAAGAAGAAATTACAGGAAGACTCACACAGAGCTTGGAAAAGCAGATAAAAGTAATGTGTGTAGCAGTACAGTTCTAAAAGCTTATACTGTATTTGCTACTTGCTTTTTCAGTACAGAAAGCAAAAAGATGCTGAAACTTACATAAAAAACTACACCGATAGCAATGAACCCTTTACACCCTTTACACCAATCTTCTAGTTGGGTAGGAAAATACACTTTTCAAATAAAATAAAATAAAATGTTCTATAGTGGGGCTCAGGAGGTGCTCATTTATATAGACACTGAAACGGGGAGGAGTGAAAGAAATGGACTTGTATGAAAAAAACGCATTATCTGATGGGCTAGACAATTAACCTACATGTTTTGGGAGCTGTGAGGCCATGTGTCAACCTAAAAAAATAGTAAAATATAGGACCTTTTGAGTATGCCGAGTTAGACAACTACTGTAGGTAGTAGATACTGTAAAATCAAGTATATATAATCTACCTGTACACTAGGGATGATTCATCAATAGTTTCCTCCCTTATATGGTGCATTAACGGATATTAATTATAGCTCAGTAACATGTATTTTTTCACAGTACATTTACAGTTGTATGATGGCTCTTCAGTGCACCTTAATTAGCTTAAAATTTCTCCACTTTTTAACATACCTATCTGTTCCTAATTCCGATCGGTGCACTAATCCTCTTAGCAAAAAAAAAAAAAAAAGCTTCTACTGATACAGTCCTGGTAGATTTGTGTAGTGCAAAAGACAGTGGAATTAAAAAGAAGTAGAACGCAGAGTAGTTACAGGACCACAATGACAATGACCATGAAACACATTACTGTACCGTGTAGTTACAGGACAGACGTGCCTATAAATAATTGGGACAATCAATCCAATCTTTAGTGGGAGTCAGAACACAGGAGACAGGAGACACAGGCATAGAGTCAGAAAGCCATAAGAGACAGGAGAATGAAATAAGATTTAAAATGCACATTTATGGTTTATAGGGCTTCATAATTAAAGAAAACAAAAGAACAGAACAGGGTAGAAATAGGCAATTCATCAAGAACAAGTGGACACAATCATACCACTGACACGGCCAGGCGGCAATAAGAATAGAAGCCTAAACTGTCAAAACTAACCAAATACACACAAGGTGAGCTTAAAGAAAAGACACGAGCTGTGCATGTACTGCAGGGAAATGCATACAGTAGCGGGCTCAGAGGCCAAATTCGTACCATATTAAGATATATGTACGCATATTCTTTGAGAAACTCGATACCAAGAAAGATGGTGGCGGAAAGATGAAGAAGGTAAAACTTGGTGACGACTTTTAGATTACTATAATTAACAACTAATAGCCCAGACATGTAGTCTGCTTGTAACTAGCAGTTTTACACCCGGATAGTAGCCTGCTTTCAGATGAATAACCAAATAATACACAGGGACTATATCGCTTTTGTTAATAATTTATTATTTAACCATCAAGTCGGCAAAGTGAGATAAAACATAAAATGGTGTAATAAAATGTTACCACAGTTCGTTCTTTTCATATTCCTCACTTGAAAGACATTCAATATCTCTCTCCTTATTTGAGAGACGGCTCTGCCACCTACACAGATGTGTGCGCAGTTTTAATTACAGGTTCTCCAAATGAAGTGCCTGTTGACATCTGAACATCTCCTTGATTTCTTTACTGCATCTAACACTACGATTGATTTATCATACTCTCCCTTATGTACGTAGAAAACAAATGAAAAGTACGTGCTGCATTTCCGATACCAACTCAAAGCATATCGTGAACTGATTACTAAATAACCAACCAATTATAGTAAATAAATGATAAACTATATAATAAGGTAGTGAAAATTGAGGAGTTCCTTTACGTTTTACGTTCTATTTGTTTTATAGTGGATCATTTAAAGAACTAGCAAGGCTGAAGTAACAACTGTTGTGAAAAGACTGTCGTCCATGCATGCTGATTAATCCCCCAGTACATATCCCCCTCCAATTAGGCTTGGGTAGATCTGTGTAGTGCAGCACGTGCTGGGATACAGACATGTGTTACACTAAATGGTAAGTTTTTGCCTTGTAAGAAGTAGTACAGGGTTTTGTTTGGTTCGTAGCCATTATACATCAGAGCATTTTAGCCTTTTTTTTTTTTTTGCAGTTTTTATAATTAGACATATATAGGGTCAGGATTGGGCAGCATAGAGTGACATATCAGAGAGCATATCCTTTTTTTCACCACAACCTAGGCAATATGATGAACGGAATTTTCTCAAAATCAAAATTTTCTATACAAGCATGACTAAGCAGAAAAAAAAAAGGGGCGAAGAAGAAGCACAGATTCACATGATCACATGTTTTTCTGGTTGTTTTTATGACCAATTAATAATAATATAAAATAATAAGCTCATTTTGCAAAGTCACCCCCTTATTCTGGTAGTATTAAAATTTACCTGTTATAAAAATAATGATAACTTTCGACAAATCCGAAAACCCAAATGCACTGTTTGAATTCTGAAGCCTCCTCGGTAACGCACATCAGCAAGACTTCCACATAAGCACATATGTATTTTTAAATCATCATCATCGACCTGTGCTGAGCAGCTTGGATTTTAATCCTGTTTTTCCCCCAAACATCTCTCCTCACCAAAAATCTGCCTTTTTTTCTCCGCAGGATGCTCTTTCAATGAGTGCAGGAGAATACATCAAATGAAAAAAAAAAAAAAACCCACAACAGGTTTTTAAATCCACAATTAATGCCCTTCACTTGCCCACTACTAAATGCATCCCATAATATTTATTTCAACGGTTTTACTTTCAAATGGTGAAATTTTTGCTCTTTCAATTAGACCCAATTGCATACATTAGTAAATCCATAAACATGATTAAACGCGGTCTAACCCGCTACCTAATAATCAGGTCCTCTGTATTTTAAGTGTGATTAAAATGTCACTGTGAGAGAATTTGTACAGAAGCTACAAGAGGCCGCATCTGTATTCTGTTCTGAACTGAGCCCTGTCCTTGTGCGGCTGTTTGTTTTCCATGATTTAACACACCTGGTTCAGCTCAGCAGCTAATCGGCTACCACTGCAGGAAGCAGCTGTGCTGGAATTGAGAAACCACTAAACTCCACTCTAATTAGGCCTTCGAAGTATTCAATCTGATTAAACCTGGACTCCAGAGTTTTTATCCCCCTCCTCACTGACCTGTAGTTCTTTCATATTTTTTGGGGGGGGAAACTGTAGCCAAACAAAAAGTCTGACTTTTGCATAAGACCTAGCATCCAAATCACAAGCGAGAGGGGAAATGGATTTGAAGGTCATGTCAAAAGTCATCTGAATCGCCACAGAGGCGTGAGCTTGCAAGTGCAAATGAGACCAGTCCTCAGAATTATTATTTTTATCCTGACATTTAGCTCAATTTGTCTGCCAAGCAAAAGTCTTTGAAGCAATTTTTTTTTTGAACTTGCATGAGTTTCTGAGGAAAACTGCTGAGAAATGCAAAATGATATATTGATATTGAGTTCCCAAATTGTCTGTAGTGTGTGAACGTTGACCGGAGGTCCTACCATGGTGGTAAAAACATGAATAAATACAATGGACACCAATGGTCTCCATGGTAACTAGAAGGATGGATGGAATTCCAAAGATAATAAAAGGTGTTTTCAAATTTAGTTCTATTTTAAAAATCAGCCATTTAGGTTCAACCAAAGTCAGTCATTTTAAACATGAACTGTAAGGGACAGTACAATTTCTAGACATTGTACAGTAGCATTGATGCCATATTGGACCACTCGTTGTTCAGACCACAGCTGTTTTCACTGTAAAATATGTTTAACGAAAAATTATTGCTTTACATGAAAAATCAGACCAGGCCAAAATCAACTCTTGCTTCATTCCACGGAGATACAAACTGTAGTACATGTACTGTATACACTACAAATATTACACTATAACATAACATGCAGTAATTGCTAATGCATTAGTGGCTCTGTTAGCTTATTTGTCATGTTGAACCCAATACTGCTGACCTTGTTGAAGAACCACACGACCCCAAAAGAAAGCCATTTAAGTTGTTTTGCTGCTAGGAGTTATGCTTATATATACTGTACACACAAACACACACACACACACACACACACACACGCACACGCACGCACACGCACGCACACAGTGTATATATATCAAAAAGCAGGCCTCCGAGTGGCGCAGTGGTAAAGTGTACCGGAGATCACTAGTTCGATTTCCGGGTGATGCTGTAACCTCTCACAGCCGGAGGTCTAGAGAGAGCTGATTGGCCGAGCTCTCTCAGAGGGGAGGGATGAGAGGTACTTAGTGCTCCCACCTTAATCACAGCGCTACAGCCAATCAGGGGCATCTGTGAGTTCACGCAAGCTGAAGGGGCGGATAGCGCTGTCCTCCGAGTGCGTTACGCCGCCCCCAACGGTGCGTGACCGAGCAGATCGAATAGAAGCGGTCGGCTGGTGTCACGTGGTTCAGAGAAAACACGCGAGTCTTCAGCCCTCCCGGCTGAGGGGTAGTAGTAGCAGCCTTAATGTGGAGCCCCCTAGTGACAGGGAGGAATTGGACACGACTAATTTAGGAAGAAAATCAGGGAAAAGTCAAAAAATAAATAAATAAATAAATAATAATAATAATAATAATAATAATCTGGCAAAAGAAATAAAATATATTACAGAGAAAACTGGATATCTAAAGACTTTCCCATGGCACAAACAGAACACGTGTTTTCAGTGTGATCACACTAGTGATTCTTTCTGTAAACGTTAAAGCATCTCCATACAGGAAATTATAGCATTTTTTTTTACGTATATACAGTATAAAATTCTATTATTAATATATAATATTCATTTATAATATATTATATTACACTTGAACCAATTCCTTATTAGTCTTAGATTATGTGGACCGTCCTCTGTGGAAGAGCTCTTCTACAGAAACAATGGATTTATTACATTCAGGTTATTAATATAAAACATGTGATTTGAACTGCTGCTAGAAATACTGTGAGAGGCAAGTAATCAACATCAGATCATAAATAATAAATATATTTGTACGTGTTTGTTAGGGCATTCCGGTACTTGAACAGTAGTAATTACACGTAATTCAAAGAATTACAAAAATATGCAGATTTATGGATCATATAAAGAGAGTAATTGAAAATACACATTGTGTTTGTTACTGACAGCACATCTTTCTACAGAAACAATTACTTTGTGGAGTTTAAAAAAGAAATGCATTCATTTTAAATGAACCTAATCAGCCCAGACTGTGATTAGGTGGTTATGTAAAAATTGTCGCAAGCCTGGCTGAAATTAGTTAATGCTCTGGAAACTCAAAGTAGGCAGAATTCTATAGGAACTATTCAGACAGTTTGACTGAAACAAGCATTAAAATGCATGATGTACTTCTCTCAAGTGAATTACACAACCTGAGTCTGAAACTCATTGTTTGCGTGTAGGATTCCTGACATTTAAAGTGAATTCCATTTATACACAATAGTGGGTGACCATTGTATGGCTAATTACAGGCATTGACACCATCTAAAAGGTTGTAATCAAACTGATGTCAGTCATCTGTAGGATATGACCAGAGAATATTCTCAAGAGAAACCGGCAAAGAAAACATGACTGAGAATATTTTTCATAAAATTAAAAAAATGTATGTGACTGTGTTAAACCAGAAGATTAGCACAGGTAGTGAAAACCCCAGCTTGGAATTTTGCATACTCTTTCATGCACGCTTACTTGTGTATAATGCTGAAAAACGACACACAAGAACAGCCTGACATTTTGCTGAGAGATGCTTAGTGTCAACTCAGGGTTTGCCACGGCTTAACGAGGAGATTATGAGAAAGCTTGGAGAAGTTGAACTACCTACGTTTTATTACATTTAGCAGATGTTAGGTGATCATCTGATTAGCAAAGCGCTCTGACTATTAAATCACAATGCACCTTTTGTTTCAATAATATAGAAGAGTTTTCCAGTGTTATGGGAAACATTAAAAGGTTTTCACAGTACGCTATATCAGAGATTTCTTTTAGGAAGATCAGAACCCTCAACTGGTCGTTTCAAGCAACCTTAAAATTGTGTTTACTTATAAGATCCATCCATCCATCCATCCATCCATCCATTTTTGTTAAGCCTCCACATCAAGTGATGATAGGCGATCTCGATTCAACCTTTCACTTTCCACTTTGCACCATTCTCACAGATCATCCTTTTCTGTCTGTATGGACATAGAGTTAACCCCAGCTCATCAATCCAGAGCCTTACCACCTAATCCACCTAATGTAATCATACTCTAAATTGTATTGTCTCGGGCACCTTTTGAGCATCCAGTCAACCACTCCATAGTAAACAAACTCTTCCCAAAATATACAATCATACATCATCCATTACTTTCCTGCACAGTGCCTTATTCTGTTACTGTATTCATTAGAAGCAGTGGTGCATGCTAGGCCACTTTCCCTCCACTGTCTGGTATGATTGATGTACCCGAGACAGCAGTGGATACATGTTCCTAACTGCTAACAGAACAAACATACTGTTCTAGAAACAGAAGGCACACAGCAAGACTCTGCAGATAGCTTATAGAAATCGCCATCCAGTCCATAAGTGCAATCCACATCAAGTCCTAACCTTGCCAATCAGCAGCTGGCACCATTCCAGTGCCTTTAGGCACAGTATCCTGAACATAGTGCCAAGCGATGAATGATGTCATGACTCTTATATGCAGTGTCCTCCTAGATTGTGTAAACAGCTTGCCTGAGGTCTTATTTCATGGAGATCTTAATTACACTGGTGTGAACAGGAGCTACGGCAGCAGTGCGGGTACCAATCAGAGACTCGGCACTCTCAGCGCTGTAACCCAGAAACATGACAGATTTGGGTTGTGAGAAGTGCTGTGAAAACCTGAGGAAGACAGCAGGATGGATTTCGGAGGATAGTATTTCCTGGCAATGCAGTTAATAAACACAAACACAAGGAATGTTGTGTTTTCCCATAAACTTTCCCAGGAACAGAGTGTTAAATTGACTTTTTAAATATACCCAAGTTTCATCAAAACATCCAAGCAATTCAATTCTGATCCTAACAACAACAAGAAAAAAAAAATCTGAAACTTATGTGGAGCACAACAGACTTTGTACTCTATGTATTTGAAAAATTTTAGAGGGTACCAATATCAAGGGTCACTTCAATTTGTCTATAACTTTTCAAGTCTTTTTCATGCAGGATTCCTTTGAACATGCTCGATTTTATTACGCTCAACAGCCACAGGTCTTTCACTGATTTATTCAATGGTTTTTTTTTACAATTTTTTTTCCCCCCAAGGTCCACAAAAGTGACTCAGATAGATGATGATAAATGACTTGGGTGAATGAATTACTGGCGACATTTCATCCAGGCAACTGAAAAAAAAAAAAAATGAAATCAAAAACATAATACAGGTAACCAACATTTCATTCATCTTCAGTACTCCATCTATCGTGGTCAAGGTTGCCATGTACCCGGAGTCTATCTAGAAAACACTTTGCTGGAATACACCCTGGATAATACCTTGTACATACAGCATATTTCACATACTTATTTAGACCAATGGGCGATTCAGAGAAGATAATGATCCAAAGGCAACAAAACAAGTCTAATTAATCAAATCAGACAATGATTTCAAATGTTAAGGTGTTCAGTCTTATAGAAGGTTGTGGCTTCCTATAGAGGTTGTTCTTGCAACCATTTCTGGTATGGCAACCCTCTGCTATACGGGTCTACATGAGACCAGTTAAGGTCCTCCATGCAAAGAAATTTTTCTTGTAGGCCTAAGGAGAAAGATAAACTTTCACTCACTCAATCATCTATACTACTTAATCTTGTATTCAGGGTCGCGGGGGGCCTGGAGCCTATCCCAGGAGACTTAGGGCACAAGGCGGAGTACAATCCATCACAGGGCACACACACTCACACACTACGGCCGATTTGGGAACGCCAAGTAACCTAACCTGCATGTATTTGGACTGTGGGAGAAAACCAGAGTACCCGGAGGAAACCCACCAAGCACGGGGAGAACATGCAAACTCAAGCACACAGAGACGGGAATCGACACCGGACCCTGGAACCACTAAACAATTTTTTTCATTTTACATAGAACATTAAAAGGTTCTTTCAGTGGAATATGGCAAAGAACACAAATGCTTCATCGTACTACAGTAGGTTTTAATGTTTTAGTAGAAATTAGGTTTCCATTGCTCTAGAACCCTTAAGCATTCTTTGGTTTGCCTAAGAACCAAAACCTGTTACAAAACATTATTATTTCTGTATATGGCAATATTACATGCAACCAATTTAAACCTGGTACATGCAAATTGAATAACACTTACACAAGAGTGAGTGCTTTTTTTTCTCCCCTCTCTGAAAGTTCCTACTTTAAAACTTTGGAGGAAAAATCAGAACCAAAACACTTCCCTTTCCATTATTTCCAGACAGATTTGCTTGCTTATTGAAACAAATTTACACCCTAAGTTTGTGTGTGCCGTGCCAAATAAAATGATTTTGACAAAATCATACCAGAGTACCAGACATCTTGCTTTTTTGTAGTCCATTATAAACACGAAAATCATTGGCAGTAAACGATCATTAATACTGAATTCAGCTCTCCGATTGCTGTTTACAGCCACTGCAGGCACAAGGCCAGAGGCAAACTGCGTGAAAGAACAAAATGACCTCGCTGGTGAGAAATCGAGTTTTTGGGTGTGCGAGATGGGTCATCGATTCAGTCAGACATGGTGACAGACGTCTCAGTGCCATTCTGAGCTACAGCACTGGAAATAAAACATCACAGCAGAAGGGGCTTCACCCGTGATCGAATTTTGCCAGATCATCTGTTCGACCAAGATCTTTACGAAAAAGGATTTCATAATAAGGCCTCATTTTCTCTTTGTAACCTAACGAGAAATCCCTCAGATTCGATGTCAGATGAACAGAATGCTTAAATCAAGTGAATTTCTTTGTTGATCTGCAGTATGTGTAACATGTTGGCTGGTGGGATGGGCTTGAGAGTCTTGCTTTCATTCTAGTGAGCTTTCCCCATGTCCTCGATTGTAAAAAATTCTAACAATTAAAATCACTGGTGAAGTCATAGACATCCATCCGTCTGTATAAATTAGGTTTCTATTGATCATACACAAATGCATGCACTTATTCATTACCTGCTCATTCTCCAAGATTCCTTTCTTGTCCAGAAGCAAATACGCAGCTACGCACCCACTGCAACAATAAGGCTTCTGTATAAGCTGACTTATGACCTACGACAATTCATTTAATGACTCAGTACACCTCTGGTACATCAGACGTACATTACTACAGTATAAAGTGCCTTTGGTGTAATCATCAGAAGTCACCCTGCTATCATGACCATATGGCACAATAATGACATTTTGAGGTTTTATTATAAATTACCATACATTTAGGCACATTTAAAAGACTATACAATTAAAAGACTCTCATTTTATATCAGTTTCTTCAATGAAACATAAAACAAGTAATATCGCTATTTGAAAAAATTTATTTGGATCTGTCCCTGAAATTATTGTCCGCTCTGTAATTTTGGGGTAATTTCCCTCTTTTCTCCGCTTTCCCCTAGCCAGTGTAATCAGTGACATCGTTCTACAATTAAAGTTGTAACAACTGCTCTAAGTTCATTAAGTATTTACAGTAATATTTTCTACTTTTCATCATATTTGGTTTGTGCTATGTCCACATTGTCATAGTGAAATATTAATAAATATAAAACTATTAAACTGTGATAAACAGTACACTGTCACCATACACTGAATCAATTTCCTAACCGAGGGTCTGCCATGTGCTCATTAAATTCTAACTTCAGCAAAAAAAATTCCACATGACATGTGTGCATAGTTTTTGCCAAATTTTGGATTTGTTATTATCATTATCAATATACTGTACTTTCCCCATTAATTTCAATATATGTTGAGAAGGGGGATAATATATCTTTTTTGAAAATGTACATTTTATAAATCACTATATGATGCAAATGTATTTAGTCTGCTGTAAGTTTGTCCATGATAGGCTGGACATTATTTTGCGATTTGCTTGTACATTGTGCATATGCAATATGTCAAATCAAAGGCACATTATAGTGATATTGATACAGTGATGATGTGAGATCTTTATTACTTTCAAAAAGGGTTCAATGCAAAAATGAATAATTACTTCGAAATGATTAATTTGCTACTTATCGGTAAATTAAACATTAAACAACAAAAATGCTCAATTTAGCTCTTAATGCTTTATTTGTGAAAAAAAAAAGTTTTATTCTATACATTTATTTATTTTTTTGGGTAGGGTGGGGGTGAGGGGGTCTGTTTTCATAGCTTTGAGAGATTAAAATTTTGTTAAATACCTATTCAGATAATAAATAGACACTTCATATTCCAATTATAATAAAAATAGCTTAAAAAAAAACTTAAATAAAAGTTTATAGTCATTGCTATGGCAAAACTTACATGACTCAATGTTTAGCATTTTTAGAACGAGTCTCTAATGTCAGTGCAGGACACAAATTTATTTTATTTTATTTACTTTTCTTTCAGATTGATTTGAGAAAAACTGCTTTTGGCATGTCAGACACGGAGCAGTGGATGTAACGTGTAGGCTTGTTTAAAAAAAAAAAAAAAAAAGAAGTTGTTCTAAATGCCTACACATGGAGACTAAAAGCCAGGGAGGCTCATTTCTGGGTTTTTAAGTTGTAGGTGTGATGGGAAACAGGTGTATATAATCAGGAGTAACAAGGCACTGGAAGTGGCTGATGGGAAATGGAGTCCAGGTCGGCCATTTTGTGAGACTCCGATATATTCTGACTAGAGCAATTTGACAATTGACTGCAGGTGATGTGACAAATTTAAGCGAAATAAAGTATTAACTTGTTTTGTGTGCTCTTCACAACATAACATAACTACATATATTTTTTTATAAATTAAAATTTAATCATTAACAGATTGCTGTTATATAAAAGGAATAACACACTTCATGTCATGCTTTTATTGGAAAGTAATCAACTTTGGGTTGGTATTGAGTATTTTTCTATAACTAAAAAATGTCCAGACTGAATAAAGCACCGATCACAACTATAGGGGAAAAAAACACAATGATGTACTGTAATATTATCACAAATGAATCTTCAAGACTTTATACCTTTAACAACCTGTTAAGGCCCGTATGTAATCATGCTCACATGGCAAGGTTTCTAAATATAGAACCATGCTCACCTACAGCTCTGGCCATATGGTGATACACATGAAGCTGTGAAGGGAAGTACTAACCTCCAGATCACCAGGGACTGGCATTCTGTCATGAACACACTGCCAAGAAGGATTATTCTTAGGTGCATCCATGTATTCGTACACCTTGAGATTTTCCATACAGCTTCTGGAAATGCCCCACTAGAACTAGCTAGCACACCTGGAAAGCACTGTTGCCTGGTTACCTGAGCTGGGTATGTGTGTGGGACTGCGGCACAACTCCCAGAGAAGGGACAGACGAAGAAAGAAGAGATCAGGCACATGATCTCACATCATGCTGGTGTAGGGTTCTGCAGTATTACTTTAAAAGAGAAGGGATTTTTGCACTCCACAATGAAATGTACATTAGTTGACTTTGCATGCTGCATTGCTGCCATAGCAACAACTAGTACCAGAAATGCTAACAGAGATCAGGAATGTTATTAATGTCCATTTGATGATAGAGGAAAAAGCTGCCGCCTTGAGCACCTTAATCCCCCTTTTGTGTTTCGAACTGACTTCATTCTTCATGGCATAGTCTCAACAAGCCTTACAGATTTTGGTCCATATTGACAAGACAGCATTAAAAGTTGCTGCAGATTTTCCAGCTGCACATCCGTGTGAAGCTTCTGTTCCACCACATCCCATAGGTGCTGTATTGGATTGAGGTCTAGTGACTATGGAGGCCATTTCAGTACAGTCAGTTCATTGTCATATTCAAGAAACCAGTTTGAGGAGTGGTTTTAGCTTCATGACATAGCAATATTCAAGTATGCTGTGGCATTTAAATGATGCTCTTAAATGGTACAAAGGGGCTCAAATTGTGCCAAGAACACCCCCCCCAACCATTTCACCTTCACTGCCTGCCTGAAACATATATACAATGAGCCAGAATGGATGATTTCATTTAATTTTTGGAAAGTTCTGACCATACCCCACAGGAATCAAGAATCATCAGACCAGGCAACATCATTTCAATTGGCCAATTTTGGTCAGCCCATGCAACCTCAGTTTCCCTGTTTTTGGCTGACAGGGGTCCCACTTGGTATGGTCTTCTGATGCTGTAGCCCAGCTGATTCAAATTTTGATGTGTTGTGCGTCCAGAGATCCTCTTTGGGTAACGAGATGTGATTTGAGTTACACTTGACATTAGTGGTGTGTAGTAACAAGTTACATTTACTTAGGAATTTTTTTGAAAATGAGTAGTTTTACTGCACCATACTTTTTCCTTTTCCTTTTACTTGAGATTTGTGAAGAAGAAACGCTACTCTTACTCCGCTACATTCAGCTACACTCGACCCGTTACTTTTCTAACCGTTTATTCGACACATTAGATATTCTTTATTTTTGCCAAATAAATGCAGCCAGTGGATCTACCACATGACTGTGTTTCACCAATCAGACATAGCAACAGTAATCACATGACTCCATTTGACCAATCAGCCACAATAACAATGACCACACAAAAACGTGACTTATAGCAGAGAAAAAAATCTTCTGCAGTGGAAGACAGTGAAGGAAACATGTCGCCGTTAGTTTAGCGGTTTTATTTAATGTTGCAATGTTAAAATATATAATTAGCAAATAAGCTAGAGGCTAAAAAATATAAGTTTCTTACATGTGACCTCTTGTACACATGTTCTAATGTTATTTTCTATCTGCTGAGCCATTTGCAAGGCAACTGCATATACAGCATATCTTACACAGGAAATAGTCTACACTGTTCAAACATGCATATGTTACAAATTACAAATACAGTGGAACCATGGATTGTGAGTATAATTTGTTCCGGAAGCAGGCTTGTATATAAAAACCACTCATAAATCAAAGCGAATTTCCCCATAAGAAATAATGAAAATTCAGATTATTTGTTCCACAAGCCAAAAATAAATAAATACATGAAAATAATGAAACCAAAATATAAAACTATAAAAACATAAATAATAATAAAACAAAGTAACCTGCAATTTACCTTTAAAAAAAAGTAAAAAATAAATCCAGACAGAGAAGTGTTTCCGTAAGTGTGTATGTGCGCACGCGCTGTGCATCTGTGTGAGTGTGCGCGTATGCGCTATGTATGTGTGCGCGTGTGAGTGTGCTCTTCTCGTCTTACACAGTAACAGGGGAAGGGCGACTTTCATACACACACACACACACACACAAACGGAATCACTCCTGTAAAGTAAAAACAAAAACAGAATAACCTGCACTTTACCTTTGAAAAGAATCGTGACAGAGCAGTGTCTCCGTTTGAGAGTGTGTGTTTGTGTGTGTCTGTGAAGAAGAGAGCAGGAGGGGGGTATTTGAAGGGGCACGATGTCCAATGACGCTCACGCGCACACATAACGGAATCAGTGCAGGCTGATGCAAAAAGTGAGAAAATGGATCTTTAATGAGACTTTACTCTTCTAATGAGACTTGCTTTTGTTTTACACGCGCACACACGTGTATAATAAACAGTACACACGCACTGACACACACATATACCAACACAAAATAAAAGATGTTTTATGCGCACACACGTGGTCACAATGTTATAGTAAACCGTACACGCGTGCACTGATGTTGGTTATACCAGTAAGACACGCACTAAGACCAAGCAAGGGAGACGATTACCCACAATTCCGCAGCGCAAGAGGAAGAAAAACCGTTGGCTCAGTTGTGATCACGTGACATCAAAACAAGAAGTGCATGCGTGCTACATGATACTCGGTATTCGTAAACCAAGACTTGTTCATTTTTCAAATCAAAATTTATTTTAAAAATTTTGCGAGTCATCTTGCGAGACACTCGCAAACCGTGTTACTCGCAATCCGAGGTTTCACTGTACTTTTTTTCTGGATGACTACTTTTTACTTCTACTTAAAATTAAGTATTTTAATTAGTACTTAATATTATTTTGAAGTACAGCTACTTTTACTTTACTTACAATTTTTGGCTACTCTACCCACCTCTGCTTGCCGTTCTATCAGCTCAAACAAGTCTGGCCATTCTCCTCTGACCTCTGGCATCAATAAGGCATTTTCAAACAACCGCTCACTGGATATTTTCTGTTTTTCAGACCATCCTGTCTAAACTCTAAAGATAGTTGTGTTTGAAAATTCCTGTAGATCAGCAGTTTCAGAAAATACTCAGACAAAAGTCACTTCAACTCAAAGTACTTACAGCATCAAACGCTCTCCTCTCTTATTATTGTAAAAAGTTATTACCCCTTCATTTCCATCTTTCCAGTATGGGTGCTTGATTTTGCTATTCAATGCAAATGACCTGGCTTGTCCTGCAATAAGCAATAAGCTCAAAACCTGCACTTAAATCTAGCCACTTCTGTAGAGAAACCCACAGAAAGAGTATCTGTATGGAATACTATGATAAAGCATTGTACTTTCAAAAAGCTTTCTCCTTCAGTTAGCTAGGGTCCTTAAAAATGCCCATAGGACCCTTTTCATAGGAGCGTGTAATTTTTGTATGCTAACTGGTCGCACTAAACAGTGCCGCCAATTCACTTACAGTTCCTGCAGTTCTTTGGGGAGGTTAAGGTTCTGAGGATTTATGGATTTCCCAAACAGAATGAACAGAAACTAGAGAACTTTTAAGAATTACTACTGTATGTTAACTGTTTTAAATACTTTCTCCTCACTGTTTTGACATTTTTTGGTCCTGGTTCAATTCCTACCTCAGTTCCATGTGCATGGAGTTTGCATGTTCTCCCCCGTGCTTGGTCGGTTTCCTCCATGTACTCCGGTTTCCTCCCACAGTCCAAAAACATGAAGATTAGGGTAATTGGCATTCCCAAATTGCACATAGAGTGTGAATGAGCGTGTGTGCCCTGCGCTGGATTGGCACTCCATCCAGGGTGCAATTGTTGAGTTCTGCATATAACATATAAGGGTTGCCACAGAATAACCTTTATTTTTTCAATGATTCATTTTAATCTTAAAAAGAATGTTAATTCTAACTTACATTTGAATTCATTTAAATTTTAACACCCTAAAGAGTGTCATGAGTTTGCTCTGAAGAAACTTCTAAGCTTCTTAGTATCTAAAGATTATATGTAGAAATGTTCAGTAAAGCAATGGAAGGAGAAGGTTCCTTTACAAAGCTATAACCAGTTCAAGAATCCCTAAGAAAGCACTATTTTGGTGTAAATGTGGAAGAGGTTGGAAATACTGGTTTTCCCAAGATCAAGTCAAGTCAAGTCAATTTTATTTGTATAGCGCTTTTAACAATTGACATGATCGCAAAGCAGCTTTACACAATCAAACAAAGTAATTTTGTATGCAATGTGAATGTGTATGAATCAAAATGATAAGATTGTCCCTGATGAGCAAGCCGAGGGCGACGGTGGCAAGGAAAAACTCCCTGAGAAGGTAATAGGAAGAAACCTTGAGAGGAGCCAGATTCAACAGGGAACCCATCCTCATCTGGGTGATAACGGATAGCAGGGATTGATCAGCATAATAATGTGTAAGACTGGAAGTTCAGTGTAACAGGAGATGTGTTAAAATCAAAATTAAAATTAAAGGGAGTCCAGTTTGTTCCTGGAGGCTCAGGTAGACTGTAGGAAATTCCAGTCCTGAGCTATTGAACAACTGAAGTCACAGGTCCCCAGAGAACAACTGTCAGCATCAGTCGAGGACAGGACAGTCTTCGTGGAAACCATCTCCAGCCACCAGGCAAATCCAGGCAGACCACACGGGGCATACATGCGACAAGATCTCCAACCAAAAGCAGGACTCCAGGACGGGTTAGACGGGTCCAAGATTTAATTACCTCTAATTATATAATTACCTTTAAAAACCTTTGGTTTGTCCGACAGAGAAATAAAACTTTTTATGTAGAACCCTACAAAAAGGTTAACAGTTAATAGCTGCTTAAAAACCAGTACCAAATTTTTTTCATGATCCATGTCAAGGTATAACATTGAACAGTTAAATTAAACATGTCTTACAGATGTCCTCAAACAGCATTTTGAAAGAACATTTTAATTTTGCATATTTACCAGACATAATAGCTCCATTTAGCTCCCTAAAGAGTTATTCAGGATGTCCCTGTAGAGAAACATTTGAGCTTTTGTGATGTCCGCTCCTACAACAGAGGCATGAAGAGCCATCACATGTCTATGAAAACCCTTGAAGATCGCTGTTTGTAAAAATGCACTGAATTTCAGAAGCTGTGAAATCGTTTTAAAAAATTATTCCTCACACTCACTGTCAATAATCGTCATGCAATTTCTTGGACACCTACAGGCTTTTCCTTCACTGCCTATTGTTCCTTCCCCATGGTGGAGGCTGACTCACAGGGTCGAGCTGTGCCCGGCTCCACGCAGTGCATTTATTGAGACAGGCACCACAAGGTATCATCCAGCTCCCTGTGGGAATCCACGTCTTTTCCCCAGCAGAGTATTTTGAGAACACTCCGACCCACTAGAGAAAGTGCAAAGGGAGCTCTTTGTGCTTGTGTTGCACTCCCATAATGATGAGTCAGAATATACTGTATGATGTACAGTACAACGGCACTCAAGAAGATGGTGAGCAGGCAGGCAGAAATAGGGACAGACCTCAAAATATCAACTAATGGACTCCCGAGTGGCGTTACAGAAAGGTGGTCCTCGGATTGAAGTTTGAAGACTGATGATGCCGGAGCAATTCAGACGAGGCCAGGTGCCGAGGAAACCAGGTGAAGCCAGTGTTCTGTGGGTGGCACAGTGACACATGCCAGTCGTGGATGCCTGTGAGTAGTTGTACAGTGCATGCAAGAGGGAAGACCATGCTTTTCTCCATGTGTGTTACGCTGCCCTGTGACATAACACCAGTGACCAACTGAGTTGAATATAGCAATTATTAATGATCTAGGATTTTATGTGCCTGCTGAAAGCTGTCACCTCTCTCTGTCATCTCTCTCTAATAATTTCATAGACATTATGATAAAAAGCTATCATTACATTAAAAGCTATTATGCTAAACACCTGAGCAGAAGGCCAAATACGTCTGCAGGTCTTGTATATATACACCTTGAGTTAATGTGTTACTATATCCACTAAAAGATATGTCCTTTTTGTGAGACCGATGACATTTACTTAAACCAATAAAATCCATTGGCTTTTTTTCCTGGATGCTCGGCACTATGTTCTGGTCATCTTTTCATTATCAAAGCAAACCGTGGCACCAGGATAAGTGCTGAAAGATTTCTGGGTGTCAGAGGTTGTTAATGTGGCTGCACTTTCCTTCTCAACAGCAAGCTTGCAACGTTGCGACACCCATCTCTCACTATTGCATGAAACATCACACTCCCAATGTTCTTGTTCTCTATATTCAAAAGGCAGCATTTATTTCACACATGCCCGGTGAAACCCCCCCAACACACGCACACACACATGCATGCAAGTCAATTACTGACTAAAAAAATTGAGCATCTGGAACTGTAAAGTCCAAAATGAAGCACAAACTATCCTCTTTTATCACCACAATAAAGTGATTATGTTCTTCTGGGAAAGAGTAAGCTAAAAGCACGATCATTGGAGGGTCATGCAGTGCCTCAAAAAAAAGGCAAATTGTAGGCAATAGGCCAAATATTTAGTATTCACACTCACTCACTCACTCACTCACTCTCTAAAGCGTTTATCCTGTACAGGGCCACAGAAGGTCTGGAGGCTATTCCAGGAGGACTCTGGGTGGTACACCCTGGACAATGTGCCAATCCATAACACAATCATGGCACACAATCACAACACATGTCACATGTCAGCATCAACTAATCTGCATGTCTTTGGACTATAGGAGAAAACTGAAGTGCCTAGAAAAAAAAACACCAAGCATTGGGAGAACATGCAACCTCCACACAAACACACGAACCGAACCCTTGACCTTGGAGGTGTGAGACAACAATGCTAACCACTTCATCCCAACTCGACAAGCTACAAATTACATACAGTATGTACAATTTCATATATTATAGCCCCATCCTCACAAAACAGCAACCATTGTTCAGCTATAGATGAATAAAAACGAGTAGGACCAAGGACAGAAAAGTAATATTATTTCTTCTCAAACTTTGCTCCACAAAGTCAATACAGAAAATGTCTTTATATCTGGACTGGATTTGAATCCTACAGCCATAAGAGATACCAGGTCTGTATGCCTGTTTATATAACAACACCCTGATTTATTATCCTGACCTTGTAGAATACCAAAAATATATATATATACTGTCACCTTGTGACCATGACCTCATGATTTGTAGCCTATAAAAGGGATTGAATAACAGTTTCCATGCACTCAACAAAGCTAGCTATACAGCTTTAGATAAATAGGGTTGTAAACAACACTCTTTGCAGTCACTTACTGTATATTTTGTGTGCAGAAGAACAAGCTCCCAGACACAATGGAGTTGATTAATGGTTGTGATCAGCACCTTGGCTGTGATGCAGCAGCGGAAACAGAAACTGGTAATGGCTTGATCGCTCTACCCCTATTATGAGGAGAGTATAGTGACTGGCAGTGGGCATGAACCAAATTCAAGAACTGTTACTAGCAATACATCACTGTGAAGACGAGTTTAGAGGGAGTTTAGTACAGTTACCTAACCTGATTCCTTTTCATTCCTATTACATTCCATCAGCGTGAATGTGAAAGTACAGTCCAACAGCAGCAGGTAAGACTGGAATTAAGCAATCAAGTATATACTGTACGTTTTTTATGAATTCACATGCATATTTTCTAAGTAGAACTTGAAAAGAAAAATACATGTACTGTATGCTTGCTGGCGACAGAGACTCTATAAAGCATTAGGATTGAGATCAATGTTTCCTTTGTAGAAACCATTATTATTATATACTACCTAGCTAGAAAAAAAAAAGTATTAGAATTAATGTCCTAATGTGGAGGCCAATTCATGTGCGGAAATGTTTTATCATACTCCCAAAACCATCCTTTTACAGTTAGAGTCCTGGAATATGCCTGTGCCATAGAGAAGAAAAAAGTCCAACATCCAAACTTAAAGTGAAGCTGATTAGCCTCATTGAAATACCTGTATTTCTTGTGGACACAAAGCTGTTTAGTGCCAGTTCTGAGACTTCTCGTCACATTGCAAATGTGGAAAAGCTCTTGCTTACACTATTAAATATAGCTGTGATTTCTACTGTCAAATTTTTAGGATGCTTTACCAGGCGTTTAAGTGATCTCTATTCATGATCGCCCCTCCCTCTAACATTTCCTACATGAAGTTGATGGTTCAGCATTATCCTTTCAGGTTTTACGATGTGTTGGACCATTTTTATCCCAGTAATTTCAGATCTCCTTACTCGCTTTCTTTGCTTGATGCCAGCCAATAATTCGACCCTTCTGAAGCAGTTTTTTTTTTTTTTTGGCCAGGCAGTGTAGTTATTGTAGGAAAGTGTGGCCGGCTCTAACAGCACTGTCAGAGACTGGTGAAAACACTCGACACTCAATAGACCCCAACAATATAGGCCACATTGGTGCTGTGTCATTTATAGTTTCACTCTGACACCAAACTAGCACAGGGGCTTGCCTCAAATAGTTGTGAGGCCCACACCAACTGGTTATAATGGCAGCAGAGCTAAAAAATAAAAATAAAAATACAGACTGTGTTGAATGATACATTATATTTACCATGGAATATATCTGGCATGATTTATTGAAATGTCCTTTTTTTTTTTTTTACATCAGAAAAACCTGTAATTTTGTCAGGGGTGTGTAGATTTTATATAACCACTATATATGGCTCAGAACAGTTGGCTGGTTTCTCTTCAAGGCATTTCCTGAGAAAACACAAAGTGCACAAAGTGCCCCTTTCTGGATCTAAAAACCAAAACGTCTAAACAAACCTAAAACAACTGCATGCAAAGAGAAATATTTCCACATGACAAGCACTCAGAATTCCCTTCAGATCTACTGTACGGAGTGATATACAGTACAGGATCATTCCATAATGCCTTCTCATTTGTTTAGTCCTAAGATATTAACACCAACACGCTGCTTTGGAGTGTCTGGAGTGTCTTGCAGCACCAGGGCCTGTGTGTATGCACTTATCTGTGTGATTGACTGGTGTACAGACAGCAGGTGACCATCTAGACAAAGCTCCTAATTTCACATGTGGAAGCACGAAATGTCAACCAGGAAAAGCTAGCCAACTCTTTCACAGATTGTTCAGCTCATTATCATGAGACTTGACTAGCATAGCATGTGAGCCTTTGAGTGAGAACAGGGCTGTTACAGGTATGAATGTGATTGTGTGGTCAGTTCACGCAGTGCCAACATGCAAACGTCCACTACCTGGAAGGCTGCTAGTGGTGATACAGGTGGAGAATTGGGAAAGCTGTTCTACACAGAGGACAAAACGTCACCTGCCTGGATATCAACACAGAACAACTATGTGACAGTGTCAGACAATCATGCAGTGGCTTCTAAGTCAAATAGAAAAAAAAAAAAAAAAACATCTGTTTTTCTCATATAGTAATATACAGTATGTAATGCATACATTTCCAGCCAACTCCGGACGAACAGACATGACACAGTACAGACTTTGAACTGCTGTCACAGAACCTCTTATGATCATCTTTAGCTTTTACTGTGAAAGACCAAAGCGCTCCGGAGTAATCAGGAATATTATTCTTTCTGATTTTAGAAAATTACTGTAATAATGAATTCAATTATGAGAGTACATTCTCTTCAGCTTAACCTTCAACATAGCTTGCAGTGCCGACAAAGCTGTGATTTTACAAGAGCAATTTTATATACCCAGCATCCTGGTAGTTAAAGTGAACGGAATAGGATTGGAGCTGTTCTGTGATTGATTGTGCTAATGAAGCACTGCATGGAGCCATGAGGGTAATTCCGGTCCTGTGGGCATGTGTTACCCAGCTCACATCTTTTAAACCAAACCAAACACAACAACAAGATGAGACATCTCTCAAAAAGTCTAGACAGCTGAAATAGAATTCAGTAATAAGGAGATTTGGCATATTTACTGAATTTAAAATGATTAGATGAGCATTAGGGACTAGAGATATGGAGTTATATAATAATTAGGATGCCAGTGCCGATGAAGACCTCTTGAACCGAGGGAGAAATTGCATATTGTGCAGATCGTACTTTGAATGATGGTAGCAATAAGAGAGCAATCAAAGAAGGAAGCACATAAAATGTCCTAACCGTGGGAGTTTTCCCATTGAAAAATTACAAGCATGTGGAAACACTATGTGAAGCTGAAGAGATGGCATTCGTGTACTGTAGCACAATGAGATGCACAATGAAACAGTTTGAGGTTATCCTCATATTACATAACGTTTTTTGAAGAAGCTCAATAGGTTATGATGATATGGTCAAAGTTGTAAATTATGTGGAATACCCAATTTGGCAATTTCATGGTTAAGTTTACGCTGTATTACTCACTCTCTCACTCATCATCTATACCGCTTAATCCTGCATTCAGGGTCACGGGGGGTCTGGAGCCTATCCCAGGAGACTTAGGGCACATGGCAGGGTACACCCTGGACAGCGTGCCAATCCATCGCAGAGCACAGACACACACACACACACACACACACACACACACACACACACACACACACACACACACACACATACACTCACTCATTCACACACTACGAGCAATTTAGGAACGCCAATTAGCCTAACCTACATGTCTTTAGACTGTGGGAGGAAACCGGAGCACCCGGAGGAAACCCACCAAGCACGGGGAGAACATGCAAACTCCATGCACACAGAGACGGGAATCGAGCCTGGCTGGGGATCGAACCCGGACCCTGGCGGTGCAAGGTGACAGTGCTAACTTATTATTATTATTATAACAGCATGGCACTTGAAATTATGCAGATCTTTATGGATGCATACACTATATGGCGAAATGTTTGTGGACACCTGACCCATATGTGCTTATTGAACATCACTTTCCAGAATGCATCCCCCTTTGCAGTTATTATAACCTCCACTCTCCTGGAAATGCACTCCACTAGATATTGGGGAATGTGTGTAGGAATGTCTGCATTTACCCAAAAACTTAAAATTGAAATCGCCATCAGCACTGTTTCTTCAAGGTTGTTTAAATTTGCACAAGATAAGAATAATAAAAGCTGTTTCAGTTTTGCACATGTAGTACAGATGCACTGCATCACCTGTCAGTATTATCATGCAAGGCCGTTCGCACCAGGGACAAGCCCGGCACATTTATTTTCTAGTCAAGACTAAAAAAGACTAACCAGAACACCACAAGGTCTTAACCTTCAGCATGCTCTCCCATTTACGTTTGAGCTCTCACACCGACCTTGTTTAAATATTCTGCTTTGTTCCACCACATGCAAGTCACATTTTCACCTTTACATTGGCTGACTTAAAAAATTGCTGCAACCAGAAATGCTGCAAATTATCATAAAAATATTTCAAACGTCCCGAACCAGACGAATCTGGATGGAGTAAAAGTCCTTGACAGCTGAGGGGAGCTGATCGATTAAGGTCAGAAGGCACTCAAGCTGTGGACGGAGAGAAAAGGATTGAGAGTAGAGGAAGAGGGGGTAAACTCACAAGACAGATGATAGTGATTAAATGGAGGGTGAGAGGTGTCTTGTTCTCCACTGTCACACACTTCTCAGGTTTGATTGCGAGCAGAGACTCGCTTCCACTAATGAATGTAGTGTCCTGTTTATGAGCGTGTAATGCTGACAGTAAAAAGGTTATGGTGGTATTTTAGAAGTATTATTAAACTGCTCGCGGAGGCTACAACTGATGTTTAATTCATAAGGTTTTGAAAGCTTATATACTTATATGAATACAACTTTTGTCATTTGATCCGAGACTGTCAGCTCAATTTCCTGTTCTGTAAATCATCAGCACTAGCATAGAAAAAGGCAAATTGAAAATAACTGGCCTTATCCTATCTGACATTTGTGGAAGAAAATAAGTTCAGCTTGTCCTTTATAGAATTTACATTTTTCTTTCTTTTTTTGCATTTAACGTGTCTAACGTTAAAGTGAGAATATCCTAAATAAACACGCAATAGAGACAACAGGACCCAATCCAAGCGACGTCCATGCAAAAAAAAAAAAAAATAATAATAATAATAATAGAGCAAGCTTTTCCTAAATTTAATAAAATTAGAAAAGTGTATCTGTGATAAATTTAAGGGAGGGAATGTAAAAAAATATATATAAAGCAACATTGCCATACCAGTCCATCTTGATTTTCCTGCTTGTGATTAAAGATTCATAAAATCACACAGTCACCTGCTAAAAATGCATTTTTATTGTGATAATTTTTTTTTCATATCAATTGAGATCAATGATAAATGTATTACAAGGCTATATGTTTAAAAAGAAACGGCAGTTTAATTAAGCCACACTATATTTTATCAAGGTACACACATATAGAGAGGTACTCACCTTAGATGAAAAATAAATACGGGTAAGGCAATGATCTTACCTTGAGTCATGTTAAATAAAGAAAGCAAATAAAATCAACGGGTATATTCACCTAATGTCAATAAGATGCAATAAATATCAGATATCTCAGTAAGTCAGTAAATACAGTGTTATAAGTGAACTAGTTGCATTCATACACTCAGCTGCACTTTGACTGCATACTGCAGAGCTAACCTGCCCTTTTTTTTATTGACAATTCCTTCCTCGCTTTCTGCACTTATCTTCTCCCTCACGTTCCACACTGCTTCTCTTGTTGGGTGACACACTGGTTTATTGAGCCGAGCTGCTATCGGTTAACCTCTTGTAACACTTAAACTCTCATGGAGCGGATTTCACCGAAATCCTTCTTGGTTTTTAATACCTTCCATATTATGAAATGATTTATTTTTATTTATCTATTATTCATCTTATTTTTATAATATATGCATTTTTAATATAATGCATATAGATCTCTGTTCGCAAGAATCTCAGGTCGGGCCCGTGAAGCGTACACTGTTGCACCCTTCGTATTTCAAGGAGGCTTCAAAATCGTGACACTGTGATGTAATCAGCCTTCAACGAGGTCCTTCAAAGGATGCGGTCCCCAAATTGAGACACACTGGTGGTCTCCTAATGCATTGCTTTTAACCAGCCATCCTATTGAAGAGTTATTGAGGAAGGGTCAATAACACTATATCTATTGCTATCAGACCTAACCACAGGCCTATAATACAGATATACAATATAGCAGTATGAATATTCATATGCTGCAGAAGTGCAGAAAGAGCACCAGATGTACCAAAAATAAAGGCAAATCATTTCTGAGCAAGAAAAGGAATTTATCTGAAATGGCTGTGCCCAATTAACGCAGTCGCTAAACAGTGCTACGGTGTCTCGGCCGCAGTAATGAACCATTACATTACACTATTTTAGAAGTTTTTAAATTGACATTTTACTTGGAACCAGATTTTAGGCTGTGAATTTCAGGTCTGAAAAAGGAATGCCTCCACACCATGCCATGCACTGCATGTTTGCTAATTACACTAGAAAGGCAGAGATTCCCCCCAAAGTGAGAGGCTGATTTAATGGTAATGTTGTTCTATGGAGGTGGAGAGATGAATAGGACAACATGAACAATAATAATAATGAAAGGAAACAAGAGACTATTTATTTCTAAATATTTCTAACACAACTATAGAATTAACCTGACCAATCCTAGAAAAACAACAACAACAACAACAACAACAACAATAAATGAATTCAGAATAATAATAAAAAATAATGTAATAAATAAATAATATAAAATCCTTTAAAAAAAAAAAAATAAAATAAAAAAAACCTTGCATCTTGCTACCTCTGGCTACTTCTTTGTTCTAGCACATTCTCCTTGCCAGAAGAGATCTCTCTCCCCTCCTTCTTCATTACCCAGCAAACACTTCTTTTTTGCCAACCATATAAAATCAATTGAAACATTCAGTCAGTGTGAAGTATTGCCAACATTAACGTTCTAAGCCTTATATTCTGTTATTGCGATTTCTGTTTTAACCCTTGCCTTGTCGGTTATTCTGTATTCTTTGGCCTTCTGACTATTGCCTTTGATTTTGGGTACTTTCCTCTTGAACCTCATCCTATGCTAGTTAACCTAGCCTAGATCAACCAATGACTTTTGTCCTAGTTCGACTGGTTAAACCTTGCCCTGTTAATCTTCCTGCTTTGTCCCTGCATCTGTCCAAGTCTCTAATTCTTATGCCTGTCCCTCGACAGCAAGTACGGCTCAGATAATCTCACAATGTGTCGAATTCAGGACCATGAGCCCATTCTTCTCTCAGTCAACCCTCGTCAAAAAAAGTACACTTTCATGGTTCACAAATCCAAATCTATATTCAAATTTACATTTAAATCTTCTATAGTACTTTGCAAGTATACTAACAAAATAGTGTACCATCAGTTAATATATAAAAAGTATACTAATAGCATGGAATTAAAGTTTAAACATACTTCAAAATAATTGTATTATAGTACACTTTCCAAAAATATATGATAGGAAAATATACTTCAAGTGTAATTTCCTAAGCACACTTATGTAAACGTAGTTTTTCAACTCATCTTTGGCATATTTTTACAACAATATGCTCGAAATAATCATTGTAACAATGTACAGAAAGTACACATTAGAATACAAATTCTAATACTCAGTAGCCTCAGTATATTTGCAGGTAAATTTTAATGTACATATGCATGCTTATATTTAATGCACGACTCTCACTTTCTATCTTTCGCGTGTACACTTTCAAACTCACTTTCGCGCGTTCCCGCTCATTTATGTGCATTTGAACTCCATCTCTTCCGCGTGCTCAATATCATAAAGCTTTCACCGCTTGCTCGGACTGCACCAGCGTTAGAACGCTTCCACTATTCCAACCAACCAGAGGTTAATATTCAATTTTCATAGGCATAAGGTACAGTTTAAAATGAAATACAAAATTTAAACTGTATAATTTATTGTCTAATGTGTTATTGCTAAATCGTATGTACTTTACTAGTATAATGCTCCGCAGCTTTCTCTCTGTGTAACAGCTAGTATCAACACACCAGTTTTGAACCAATATAGTATATTCCAATAATGATGCCTGTCTTTGTTCAGGCAACAGTTTATATCTCTGTTTGTGTGTCTGTGAGACAACCTGAAGTTTTGCTCAAGACAAAAACTATAGAACTGTTTTATTTTATTATATATATATTTTTGTTGCTTTGTGCAAATCAAATCTGTTGAACTCTTAAATAAAATCTGCCTTGTCATTACTGATGTGTTTCAAAAACACATCATAATGTAGAAAATGCATTCAGCATTTGTAAATTACCCTAAACACCTTTAGTGTACTTTTTAGTATTTGGAATTGGCCAGAAGTATAACAGCATGCTACTGCTTCAATAAGTATATATTCATAGTATATTACTTGTGTATTTGTAACACAATAAAAAAATGTTGTAATGTACTTATAATACATTACAGATATACTTAAATTTCATTAATTACTGTCAGGTAGGTACGTTAGTACACCTAAAGTATATGGCTGTGTGCGTACTAAGTTCCACTTTAGCACATAACAGTATACTTAATACATTTAAAATTGTGATCAATTTGAATACAGTTCAATTACAACTTACAGTAAATGCACAAAATTAGTTGTTCCAAAATATAGTGGAACCTCGGATTGCGAGTAACACGTTTTACGAGTGTTCCGCAAGACAAGCAAGATTTTTAATACATTTTGACTTGAAAAACAAGCAAGTCTTGGTTTACGAGTGCCGAGTATCACGTATCACGCATGCGCTCTTGTTTTGACACCGAGTGTCACATGATCACAACTAAGCCAATGATTTTTCTCTCTCTTGACCTGTGGAATTGTGAGTAATCGTCTCCCCTACTGGGTCTTAGTGCTCGTTTCTTACTGGTATAATCAACATCTCCCTCTCTGTTTCAGCGTGTCTCCTATGTGTGGGCAGGCGCATAATTTGACACCGACATACACACACACCGACATGCACAAACACACTCTCTCGCACCCCCCTCCTCAGCTTCACACACACATACAGACACACACTCTCTGCTTTACACAGAGAGAACCAAGTGTTGGTTCGTTTGTTTTTGTTTTTTTACTTTGCAGCAGTGAATTCGTAAGCGCTCACGCGAGTGTCATCAGAGAGATTTTTTTTTTTTCGTTAAAATACTGTTTCCGTTGTGTGTGTGTTTGTTGTGAAGCTTAAAAAGCGAGGTGGGGGGAGGGAGGAGGAGTTTTACTGTGTAAGACGAGGCGAGGGAAGGGGCTAATTCCACACACACACACAAATAAATGGCGCCTGCGCGCACAAACGGAAACACTTATCTGTCTGGATTTATTTTTACTTTTTTTTTAAAAAGGTAAAGTGCAGGTTATTTTTTTTTTTACTTTGTTTTTATTGTATTAATTAATTTTATGTATTTATTTTTTGGGGCTGTGGAACGAATAATTTGAGTTGTCATTATTTCTTTTGGAAAAATCGATTTGGTTTACGAGTATTTTTGAATACGAGCCCTGTAGTAAACTTTAAGTATACTAGTCGTTAGTCTTATGTGTGCTTTGTCATTATTATATGTCATAGAATTAGTATATGTAGCATATTATTTTCCCACTTGGGACAACCTCTTTTTATTTCTTGCACCTGAGTCTGCACCAGAATCTCATGCAACTCGGGCATTCTTCAGCATCAAACACTTTCAGCCTTCTGAAATTCTGTTAGTTTTCTAGTCTCTGAATTTTGGAAGACTTAAAAAAAATAAATAAATAAACTTACACCCAACTACTTCTTGGAAAAGAAAAGAAACCTGAGGTAAAAATTCTGTGCAAAATGTGCAATTTTAAACAAAAGACTTAAATTTAAACTATAATAAAATTTGAATTGACCAATAGTAACCACTTGCAACTAGTACAAACCTGGCTTATCGGACAATAAAGCAAGAAAGATTTTATGAAATGCAACCTAATGTGTAAATGTTCTCTTAAATTGCATATTTTTATTTAGTGACACTCTTATTCAAATGATTAATCAAATGTTTTATTTCCATTTGGACCAGCAGAGTTTCAGCACTGTCACTACTTGCACTCAGGGTGTGATTCATTGCTGCTTTATTATGGCTACAGTAGCATACTTCAAATTTTGACATCAAATGAATGACCAACATTTTCATAAAAGAGTCTCTTAAAACATGCTCTCTCCTGAATCACCCACATACAATCAGGTGGCTTTTGCGGCTAATGAGCACACTATTAAATCCAGTCATTAGTGGTGGTTTTCATTGAAACTGCAACAATGACAGGACATCTACAGGGTTTGTAGGGCTTCCTCACTGCCCGAGTACACATATTCTCCTGAGCCTAGGTCTGTAGCTGTGCACTTTTCTGCTGGATTTCGAACCACACTGTTTGATTTTTTTTTTTTCAACAGTGGCTCACACTATGCTAGGTCGATGCAGTGAAGCGAAATAAAATAAAATAAATAAAAAAATCAAGTGTGCTAGTCTCTTCAGTTTCCCGTTACACACATCAAGGTTCGTCCTCATCTTCCCTAGGAGTTAAATAAGTCTTTTCTCCAAAAGCCACTACATTACTGTTCATTCTGTAGCAGAAGCACTGGCTTTGGGGGGAAAACACACAAAGGCGCTGTTTGATATTCACGTATCACAGAAATATCATGTCTCTCAAAGAGAGAGGCTCTGCACAGTATACTCAGTGTCATTTCTACATGCCTTTCTTCTGAAGCTTTAATAACACATTCTTTTAACACAGTTTGCATCAAAACCCCGCATGCATAGAGTTTTAATGTCACATATCAAACGCTTGCTTAGATATTTTGTACGAGAGATATAATATTATCCATGTTGTGAAACCCAGAAACCTACAGTAGATTAGCTGTTTAATATTAGTGTAGCTGAATTCTTGATTATGTCTGGTTGATTCGTTTATAACAGCACTTCTGACGATAGTTCCTGGCTGCAAGGCAAATCACAAGTTTGTATAATGCAGTCTCCAGTGGCAGATTTCAGCTTTACTGGTTAGATAATCTACTGGGTATTACTAAAATGCGCCTCAACTTTATAAAACACAAATTCAATATAATTTCAACTAGGTATACCTTAAATATATATAACTTAAAATCATTGTTGAAAATATTGTAGAGTTATATATGACTTAGAGATCTCATCTACTGTATCTCATCTACTGTAAATGCATTTTCCCAAAATGGTTTTTACCAAGTTCAGCATTATTGCAGGTAATAATCATAAAAGTAGATGAGTTAAAAGATAGATGAAAAAGTGCAGCCAGAGTAAAAGGCAATTAAAATGACACACCAAAAGAAAGAATGTAATAACGTAAAGTATTAAAAGATAAAAATTTATTCAAATTAGTCTGAATGTTATGAAGGCAGCACAGTAGCTTAGTGGATAGCACTGCCGTCTTGCACCTCCAGGGTCTAGTTTGATTCCCGCCTCGGGTCTGTGTGCATTGAGTTTGTATGTTCTCCCCGTGCTTGGTGGGTTTTATCTGGGTACTCCGGTTTCCTCCCACAGTCCAAATACATGCAGATGAGGCTAAATGGTGTTCCCAAATTGTGTGTGTGTGTGTGTGTGTGTGTGTGTGCCCTGTGATGGATTGGCACCCTGTCCAAGGTGTACCCCATCACATGCCCTAAGTTTCCTGGAATAGGCTCCAGGCCCCCTGTGGCCCTGTATACAGGATTAAGTGGTATAAATGATGTGTGAGTGAGTGAATGATATGAAAAGTTCAACTTGAATTAATCTGTCTGAATGATATAAAAACCTCAACAATAGGAGCTACCTGTAAAAATTCCACAATCTGTAAAAAAGGAACCTAGAGAATGTGGAGGCCAGTGGTGATTAGCATTGTATTTATTCCCATTTTATGATCGTGGTAGCACCTCCGGTCAACATTCACACGCATTCACACACTACAGGCTATTTGGGAACGCGGGAGGAAACCGGAGTACCCAAAGTAAACCCATGAAACACGGGGAGAACATTCAAATTCCATACACACAGACCCCGGGGTGGGAATCAAACCAAGACCCCGGAGGTGCAAGATGACAGCGCTAATCACTATGCCACTGTGCTGCCAATAATAAATATAAATCAGTACTGAGTTAGATATTTAAACATATTTGTACATAAAGCCACATAACAATAAGTAGCTATATATTCCAAAAGCTCCTGAAAGCCAAAACGACCATTAGGAAGTTGCATGATTTATATGTAGCACAGATGTCTTGAACTTTTAGAGTTGGAGGTTTGAATCTCACCTCCAAGCTGTGTGTGGAGCTGATCTGTCCTTGCTTGGTGGGATGCCTCTGTGTACTCCAGTTTATCAATCAACCAATCAGAATTGAGAATTAGATCACAATAATATACAACAACTTATCTTTTCAGATTTCACAACATGCACAAGATAATATCTAAAAATCAGGATCTGATTGACATGATATACTCCGTTACTAAATCAGACCTGTGGATGTACAGGAGCCTTAAATGGCTCTGCTTACATAGTACACAAAAATAGTGCATGTTGTAATACTAGGGACTTGGATTGCAGAATTCTTGCTAAAATGTGAATCACAAGTCTTCTCCATAGGAATTGAGATTACGATTCTCTCACGTGATTCTCATTTTTTGAAATCAAAACACTGTACCTCATGAAGATGCTCCTCAAGAGAGCCAGTTTCATCATGGAGTTTTGCAAATGCACTGGACCATACTGTTCTTGCAGGAACTATTCCAGAACAGCTGGAGAGCAGCTGCCTGCCAAAACCCACATTCAAAACCAATCAAAGAAGCACTTTTACCAAGAAAACACACCTAAGAATATTACATCATCTTAAAAACACCTTGTTTCTTAGTAATCGCTTGTAAGTCACACCAAATTGCCTCTGAACAGTCTATATTCCCAAATTCCTCTTTAACCCCTCATAAAGGACTGTGGAAGAAGGGATTCTACACCCTACATAGCACAGTATCCTTCCATTGAATACTATTTGGGATTCAGAGCCTGGAAGGTAGCGGATATTGTAAATATCCTATTGATGTAGGGCTACTGATGATGATATACAGTAGTATCACACTCGACGTGATGCTGTTGTACTGAATATCAGCACAGTTGTAATATCTTCGTTATTCAGAACGCGCCCTCGTGCCTGTGACCACATCACAGCTGTGCTGATGTTCAAAACACCCACTTGTATGATATTACTTAATTATTGTAGCATATTATAATCACTAGCCATACATCAATAAAGCACACACTTTTACAGGTCTTTTATTTTCACTTTGTATTATTTCTTGAATGTCTAAGAAACATCTCAAGGGAGGATTTGGAATACATTCTTGTAGCGTGCATCTTTCTGCCTGTCCAACTTTACCAACACACCCCACTTTACTATTCATAAAACCAACCACTGATTTTAATAGCCTTCTCAATGAAGGAAGACCTTTTGCAGATTTATACATGGAAATGTTTTATTTCACCTGTTGCTGAGAAGAAATGTGCTTACTGCGTACATCGTGCATACAGCGTGCATCCTCTGCTAGTGCAATAAAAGCCCATTACAAGTAAGCGTAAAAGCAGCAGCGATGAAACCGATTCTGCTAAGAAGCACCAAGCAACAATGGAGACGAAAGTGAAAACAACAAACGGAGGAGAGAATGGAAAGAGGTGAAAAGATGACAGACATTGCTTGTTCTTTAAACATGAATCGTTCAACCATCGGCAGGATTCTAAAAAAAAACAAAAAAAAAAACACTGTACTGTAGTGTATTGTGTATAGTCAATTGTGCTAGTATCCTACTACCTAGAGAATGTTTGTTAGACTTACGAACAAACTGGACTTATGAACGAGCTCTCAGGACAGAATCCGTTCGTTTGTAGGGGATTTACTGTATTCAGAAATTATTGAAAATTGATGGAACTGTTATAGCAGTGTACTAAATAGTATGCGATACTTTACATCGTATAAAAATATTATGCACTATGGCACACCACTGGCCAATGAGAATGCGTTATCTAGATACGTACAACATGGTCTTAGGCAATCATAGTAATTGCAATCACTCATGCCATACTGTACTGTAGGTAAAACCTTGAAAAAACCTTGAAAGTTTTGACACAGCTACTGTACATTAGCCTTTATCATTTTCTCAGTCTTACAGTAAATACAGTATAAATTATCTCATTTTACACTGAAGGTTTGTCTCTTTCTGACGTATGAAAACATAAACTAATGTTAAAGATTCATTCTGTGACTTGTCATCCAATTAAATGCCCTCTAGAACATATATGTCCCGCCCCTTGCAGAACAAATATTACTTTACAGTAGCAGTTTTCTTTTTAGCATGTATGTGTTTCCATGAGTCTCCCCACATATTATTTCCATTTCCATCAATTCTTGGTAGAGAAAATGGTGGAGTTTATTCTTTTTCGAAGAAGTTGAAATTTGTGGTTAGGTGACAACCACTTTTCAGAGAACTGTTCAGTGCAGAAATGTCTTGCTGCCTCAGACTAAACAATTACACGAGTTCTGTTTTTATACACCATAATGGCGTCTGCCTATGCATGTAAGTATGCAATATAAGGCAACATATATGTTTCTAACCACACTGCTCAATTCAGAGTTTTGGGTCAGACTGAATTTGCACGTCATGCCAGCTCATGTTCATAATGACTCTAATGTGGATGCATACATCTTTGCTTTCACCATCTAGGTTAAAACACCGTCATGAGTTTGTGCAACCACTAGTTTCTTTAAAACAATGGATGTGATTTTAGCTGGGATTTTGGTCTGGAGGATGGCAAGCATTTAGCCGGCTGTATTTGGTGAAGTTTAGAAGAAGAAAGAAAGCCAGACGCCTCACTTTAGCTGTTTTAGCGCTGCCGTGCTGCCGGTGCTGACAGATGTCAAAATCGCATGAATTCCAATCTGGCCGTTCTCATTCAGGTCACGTGACTGTGTATCGATTTAGGACCACATATAAAAGAGACTCAGATCCGGCCTCAAAAACATCAGATTCGTCCATTCAGGCAGCCATTTAAAAAAAAAATCTAATCTATGTACTGTAAAAAATTTTTTTTACTTCAGGCTGGTTATGTGAAAGTAGCGTTATTCTATTTATCATTCAAACATCCAGAATCATCACCCCCGGTGATGACCCAGTGGCTCGCTGTCACCATCAGCACCACTGACAGTCAGCCCTGGTTTAAGCAAGTATGGCACGAAACCAAAAACACATGGCACCTTGTCGTCTAGAATACTGTCCTTGTTAAAATCGACAGGCGTGGGAGGAGTAGGCTGCGAGAAATCCTCCACAGCTGAAGAAACAGCCTCTTGTTAAACCCTTTGCTGTTCTTCACATTGAACTATTTTGCTAAGTTACTGTCAAGTTTGTTTAGACTCGGCGGGTGTGGTGCATCTCGATTGCGACTGGCTGTTGTGTAAATCAGTCAAGCACTTCAACATGCTGTCACTCAATATACATTGACATAGAGAATCGAATAGAGGCTCTTCATCAAATCAAGGGGACTTTAAAGATATTGAACTGTATGGAAGATAATGGCAGTGCTCCATCCTCTAGTATTAAACAGATCTGTGTGTGTGTCTGTGTGTCTGTGGCACATTACATACTGTGTCTAATAACACAGGTGTGGGCCCACAGAATTAAGAATATACCTATTTTTTTGTATGCTCTCTCCAGACAGAATAACCGGTCGATCCAGGTAAATAATATAATCAGGCTTAAATAATCCTCCATCCTCAGTCTGGTGTTTGTGTTTAATGAAATTACCCTTGAGCTGCCCACTACCCGCTGGCTAATGCTTTCTGACATGATGGAGTCCGACATACCCCTCAATGAGCTGTCACTCATGCTCAAGCATGCCATCACTCAGGCCACCTCAACTGAGCTGACACAAATCAGCATTTAAGGGCACAGCCACAACACGGGACCAAAATATAAAAGATATCGCATATTAGTAAATGGTCATGATGAATGATGACACGACAGAGCAATCAGGTCTCAAAGTGGCATCTCAGGACCCTCAGGGGTCTCTGGAACATTACGAGGGAACGGAATCGCAATCCAGGATTGTCAAAATAGTATTTATTACAGAATTCATGTAGTTATTAACTTGTTTGACTTGTCGTTTGAATTAAGTAAGGAATAACACACAAAGGGGAACAATATGGCAGTGTGATGTGGCCTGGTTTAACTGAAGTCTACTGAACATGTCCTCTGGACTCTAACTGTCCTATCAAAAGCCTCATTTCATTGCTTCAAACTACAGTATTTTACAGTGTTTTGTGCATCTGGTTTTGGTTCCCAGGAAAGGCTCATTTGTTGTGTTTTGAATATTAATCTCAACTAGAGAGGTACATTTCCTGACGAAAATGTGAGTGGTGCTTGCCATGTCATAGATATAGCTGATGTCATAGCTGATGTTGGTTTCAATGTTAAATTGCCCCCTGCCTTAGAAAAGTCATAGCACCCCTCATAGCATCATTCATGGGTCCACGAAAAACGGTGCGGGACTAGTTACGCGGGAAACTTTCATAGAGAAGAAGAAGAAGAAGAAGAAGAAAAAAGAATGATAATAAGCCTGTGAGATAACAATAGTAGTGCTTCGCTGCTTCGCTTCGCAAGCACCACTAATAACTAATATGAAGCACTCGCAGGAAAACAAGAGAAATGTTGAAGAGACAGAAGAATGACATGCTGTCTTATGTTACTGGTAAAGGACACAGTGGCGATTTTGTGAAAGAAGGATTTCAGAAACTAAGAAACATCAGTCAGGAAATATACGTTTACTACTTCTATTGGCGTTATTAGCTTTTAGTCGACATCAATTAACTTGGATACTAAATGGTTCATTTAATAGTTTCAATTATATTATATTATAATTCGCAATATGTGTTAAAATAATCACAATGTATATTTTTACTCACATTGTGCAGCCCTAATCCAAACTTAATGTATTGTATTCAAAATATTTATTTACTTATTTTTCCATTGAAAGAGACGGCTGTGGAAAAAGTTCGAGAACCCTGACCTATACCATGATGGTGTCAGTTTCAGCCTTTATTCATGGACTGACTGTGAAAGTGTCATCATCTCTTTTTCATCGCCTTGTTTTGGGCCTGCCATGAGGTTTGAACAGCTTTGCAGGGATGATGAGAGATGTTTAAATATGTCATTAATTCAATTGTTCAGCTGTGCGGTAATGATTTTTTGCTATATTTGCTTTTACTGGGCTGTATTTGGTTCAATTGCCATGAGACTCTGGGATGCTGGGTTATATGCTTACTCTGGAAGTTCAAGGATGCTTTATATAATGCTAACTAAGCTGCCAAGTGCAGTAAACCTCCTCAATAGAGATAAATTTAGATAAATTTCAGCAAAGTAAGATTTAACCTTTACTCAGGGCACTATACAGTATCGGTACCAAAAGAGAAAGAGGCAATAAACTCTGCTTGTCGCATCAAAAGTACCTTGAGTAAGCATTTTTACCTGGAAAGTGGAATGTAATTTATCTCCAAAGCTAGAGTCACAGGATTGTACCTTAAGGTCTAATTATGTACCTTAACTCATTTGAAAGCTACATTATCTTCCTATTTCCGGGTTAAAATGTATATACGATGTACCCTTGAGTGTGCCAGTGCTGTCACAATGAAAGGTACAGTACAGTACAGGTCGGATACATTTTTGATTACATACAGTATAATATATGGTCTCTTATTTTTAGAGCCATTCTGCTGTTGAGCTTATGAGAAATGATCTTGTCAAAACACATCCACAAAGAGTCGGTCGCTTGTCCTCGTTATGCATACTGCTTTTGGGAAGTCGAAGTTCAAAATATATTTTAATAATGACAACCCAATTTGCTAATGAGTGACAGTATCAATTTCCACCTAACTAATGTTTCATGCTGAAACAGAAATTTCTTGCAAAACACACACACACACACACACACACACACACACACACACACACACACACACACAAAATTCAGAAGCATAGTCCATTATTCAGTCAGTAATTGTTTTGACATTTTCAAGCTTGGCATTAAGAGTTGTGACCTTCAACTGCTGAATTTTTTAACCACAAGAAGTCAGAACTTATGACTGGCTGTAATATGGCAATGAGCACCTACTGTATAATGACCTCAGGATAACCCGAATTTATAGATTATAATTCCAATTATTTAAAAAAAAATTTCAAAAGTCCTTTTCTTCCTGATTTATTTTGAGACGAGTCTCTAGTCCAACTAGTAATTATTTTGTGCCAAGTTTCTTAATAGAATTTGTCAGCTTGGGCAATTAAACTTTCATTGGAAAAATAATTACAGGCTTAACTAGACCATACTTAATTTACCAAGTCTAATTAACCCTCCCTTGGCTAATTATCTCCATACCTTTTCTCCTTCTGTCACTACTAATAATTCATCAATTTTTAGTAGAAAAAGTACTTTTGAAATCCACCAACTGTTTACATTCCTAGATCTCACCAGCTTTATTCAGGAAATCCAGCATAACACCATGAAGGAGCTCCTATACCAGGAGCCACCGCATAACAGTACCATTGTGGTGTAATGACATCAAACGGCCCCTTCAAAATACCCCATTAAAAAAGATTTGGTATCATCCAAGGGGCACTAAGCCTCATATATTGTTTCTTTACAGAACATTTCTACACCTCTGCCTTGCCCACGCTGCCCTCAGCTTCTCATAAACCAGCGAGATTAGAGCATTTCTCTGAGCCACTGTGGCTGCATCCCACAGGACAAAATCTCAGCAGCTGAGCTGACAGAAAGCGACAGGAAGCCAGCACACCATTCTGAGAGCAGCTTTGCTTTGTAGAGTCTGGATGTACGTTCATTCCATCCAAGAGCAGCCCTCAGATGTATCTAAACGCCGACTTTAAGCAGTAGAAGGAGGGTTAAAGAAATGTTCTAAGGTTGGCCAGAAATGTTCTTAGAAAAGAAAACATTCCTAAAATGTTTTCAATCATGTGCTGTACAAATTTCCAGTTAAGCAAGAAATGTTCACATTAATATTTGCAATGATGATGTTAGAATGTTTATAATGAGCATATAAAAATGCTTACAGAACATAAAAAAAAAAAAATTATGATCCAAGAGGTGGCTCGGAACCCACTGCGGACGTTCATGTGGAACAGCTGATTCTTGAAAATCAGTGGATAACTTGCCAAAGAGACGCATCTGTCTACTGCACACACAATCATTTATAAAAACCACTTGCACATTACAGGATGTTGGCTTGGAGTTATTGTCACATCCCCTGTAACTCGATCCAAGCCATTTCCATATGCTTGGCCCATTTAAGGAGTTCCTGGGAGGCCAGCGTTTGAGACGTGATGCCTGGTCTCAGAGTAGAGAAAACTTTCTAGCTAGATACAATCCAAGCATCCATAATCCAAGAGAAATAAAGGTTTTTTTTTTTTTTTACTCTCTTAACTGTATTCTGTTATCCTGCACAATCAGAAGTCCTGATTTGACTTGAACGCCCCTTGTTTTTACAGTTCCAACAACATCGCTGAGGAATTATGAGAAGTAAATAAAAATAATAATAATTCTTTGACTGGGTATAATCATGCTCTGATAAACTTAAAAATATTAGTTATGAAATTTTCACTATATTTCAATTCGAATTGTGGAAGGTCAAAGAAATAGATTTTATCCTGATTTATTATTAAATGAGACTTTAGAGCTGGTCATTATTTGTGGTAAGTTGTATAATAGAATTTGTCAGCTTGGCCAATTAAGCTGCTATTGAAAAAATAATTACAGCTAAAATGGCAAAGTTCATCACTGTCCAGCTTTACTGCTGGGTCCTTGAACAAGACCCTTCATCCTCAACTGTATAAATTAAATAAATGTAAAATGTTCATTTGTAAATTGCTCTGGATAAGGGCATCTTCCAAGTACTGTCAGTGTTAATCTAATTTTCTGTAGACATAATACTTCAATTTTTCCAATTGTAGTCAAAATGTCGTATTCCACACGATTACTAAAAGTTAAACTGTATTCATTTTACATTTTTGAGGATATCACATTGATGTAGTAGTCTGGAAAACTTTGAGTTGTATGTCAACCAAATTGCTAATTTCTGCCTATAACATAAAGCATAAATATATTTCTTTAAAATGATGTAGGAATGGAGGATGTAGACAGTGAATGTAAGGGTTTGATGGACAAATGGACATGAGCACGATCAGTTCAGTTTATAATCAGACAGCGACTGTCAAATAGTGATGTAATCTTTAAATCTAAGTCTCTAAAGTTTTCTTTTTTTCATAACTTTTGAGTGAATTTCAACTTGCTAGAACTTTACTTTCAAAAGATAAATTTCCCTGTTAAACAACGTCTTTAGTTTTTATAACTATGTCTTGAAGAATATGTCAAAATATGTGAGGCCATCTTATTTGTATTACCAAGGTTATATTTTTGTTCTTAAAGAATGATGGTTAAATTAAGCGTTAAAATTATGGCCTTTTCTGAATCAAATTGTAAAAAAAAAATCCCATAAATGTGAAATATTACTGCATGGCTTATGAAGCCCAATGTCTTCCAGTCTGGTGCGTGAGATGATCACGCTACACTTCCCCAGACATTGAAAGGACTTAGTCATTGTAAATGACGTATTCACCATATCACACCTTGCATACTGAGGTAAGGGAAGTCTGGAAAACCTGGTGGAGTCTCACCTAGACTTTGCTATAATTCATATTGATGGGTTATAATGCTGTTGCGTCCCAGGAGAGTATCAGAGCCACTAAGCTCTTCTAGGAAAGGCTGCATTTTTCTGACAGGTGGAAAGCCAGCTCAGTCTCTGTTGGACTTAATCGAGGTGCTCTTGCAGCAAAGCCCTTGCTCCCCATCCATCCGAGTTTATTGATCTGCTAGAAGTCTCCTGAGCTCGTGCCGTGTCTGACTTCTTTCCATATTCAACACATAGTGCACCATTTTGTAGCTTTGTCCAATTTCTTCCTAGAGAACAAAAAGTCCTTGGATTTACTATAGTGCACTAAAAATCCTCATAAACTACAAGCAGAGGGCAGGGGTAGCTCAGTGGTTAAAGCATCGGACTACTGATCAGAAGGTACAAGGTTCAAATCCAAGCACCACTTACAGTAGTTGCCACTGTTGGGCCCCTGAGTAAGACCCTTAGCCCTCAAAGAAATTGATAAAAATTAAGTCGCCATGGATAAGGGCTTCTGCCAAATACTAAAATGTGATGTCAAATAAAATAAAAAACACAACTAATTTCACCAAAGATTAAAAAATGTTTAATTTTCAACAGTTTTGGGTATGCCCATGTTCAGTATTGAATTTATCCATGATGTCATTCTCCTCAATAGACGTTCATATCTTATATGAAAGTAGACACTCAGCCTAAGGTTTTAATTGTTATTGGATTGTGACAGGTGTATACCAAAATATTTTTAATTGACCTGTTAGTTTTATGTCTGTACCAATGTGATTGTGATGAGGTATGAATTGGTTACCAAGCGGGCCATCACATACTGTACATTTCCCAGCATTTCCAATCACTCTGCTCAACTACAGAGTCGCTACAATCTACACCTACAGTAGAAACCCAACACTGTCCTGACCAATCCTGAAAAAAATTATTCATTTGTTTACATTTAATTGGAAAAACACATGAAACATCCGTGTATTGGTTAATGTCCACTTGTTAGTGGCATATTCGATTTTTAAAAAATACACAGTAATTCTATGATTCATCCTGTGACTCATTCTCAATTTTCTCCATCGACAAGGTCTAATTAATATGATCTAATCAGTAATAAGGCTAATTTACATCAACACTTAAATGATCTGCTGCTATTGTCATGGTGTCAGATCCCGCAGCACATCTTCATAGGTCTCGTAAACACTATGCCTCAACAAGTAAGACCTACCTAACATTACTCGGGTAGTTTGTCTTACAAGTGGATAAAATTAAGTGTTGCAACACAACAACATTTTGAATCAAATTAAATTCCTGTTGGTGCATGCCACCTTAAGTCTATGGTCTCAAGTGTCACGAAAAGAGAGTGAGGATCAGCCTGTCACACTATATATATATCACACTTGACTGCTTTGGACTGGAGAAAGGCTGTGACAAACCCATCAGCCGTCACATCCGATCCTTTTCATGAACAACTGCCTCTTTACTGTAAAGGTCAAGCTGATGCCTGGGTTCATGAAATCAACCCTGTGGCTGAAATTCGACTCAAATACAAAATGCTGCGCCATGTGTTCAAGGGCAGAACTGACACGACCACCGTGATCACGCTCGATAATTTATTTGGTTTTATATTTAATTCTAGAATAAAGTATAAACACAAAGTTTTCTGGAATAGTTAGTGCTATAGATTTTATATTTTATATATAAAATCTATATTATAGTGCTATATCGATTACCCAAATCTGTGTAGAAGTGTTCTTCCTTTCGCAACATAGTCGTGGTTTATGCTCTTAGTTTTTCTACAATGCAACAAATGCACCAAGAGTTTAAATGATCCCTGATCACAGTCATTCTTGATTTTTCTCACTACACCTCTTTTGCAAAATTCACTGCTCAGCAGTATACTGTACTTCCACATTTTATAAAGAGTTGCTCCAAATTTAAAGTTTTATTTGCTTGATGCAGGCCAATAATTTCAATCTTCTGAAACAGCAACTTTTTTTTGGCCAGACAGAGTACATACATGGGACTATGCCCAAGCTAAGTGAAAATGCCTGGAATATAGTCAGGAATAAAATTCAATTTGATGTTTAATTTCATATTTGATGTTTTCATTTCATAACAGGATTTTTTTTTTTTTTTTTGGTCTTTGTTCAAGCAATTTTCACTTGCTAAAATATTTTTGGGGTCTATTTCAGTGGAAACAAAAACAGCAGCACCACCAGTTTAATCGCAAGAAAAAATATACAAAATAATATTAAATAAAACCTGCATCTAAATTCTTTCTAGACCAGCCTGTAGATTTATATAACCTATTGTTATCTAGATTTAGGTTCGACTGGGACCACTCACTCACTCACTCATGATCTATATCGCTTTATCCTGTATACAGGGTCGCAGGGGGCGGGGCCTACCCCAGGAGACGTAGGGCACGAGGTAGGGGACACCCTGAGCCAATGTGGGAACACCAATTAGCCTAATCTGCATGTTTTATTTGGACTGTTGGAGGACACCAGAGGAAACCCACCAAGCACAGGGGAGAACATGCAAACTCCAACTAAGCCACTGTGCTGCCTGACTGGAACCAACCCTTTCTATATATATATATATATATATATATATTTTTTTTTTTTTTTTTTTTCTAAAATACTTCTGCAGTACCTACATCATGCACTTAATATAAAAATTACATAAACAACCACTAACTTTAAACTGTAAACTGAAAATTGCTGTAGATCTACTGTATCTTAGTAGGTGTGTGTATGTGTGTGTGCACGCATAACAGTTTTGCCTCTGTGCTATAAGGTTAAATCCTAATAGCAAAGTCCTGATGCGAGTTACAGCTGAGTATCCACACGCAGTTTATCCTCGCTTTATATCTTGTGGTAAATGTACGAGATCATGTGGGCTGACATACTTTTTGATCTGGAGAGCGCTCTTGAGGTGTCCAAAAGCTTTAAAGTGATTTTCTGCATGACATAAGAACACTATGCTGCACTGTGCTCTATCAAGTTATGTCCTTCCCTTAATTTCACCAGCAGTCCTTGCTCCTTAAAAATGTGAAAGCAAATCTAATGATAAGGCATGCAAAGAGTGGGCTAGGTCTCCATCTGATACGGCCTGCTATAATGGCATCGGCTCCTCATTGGTTTTCATATTCTCATCTCCTCTCGCTAAAATGAGAACTTTTCACACGCACAAGGAACGATTTTATTCAATGTAATAAAAACAGACAGCCGTCTTTACACTCGATCTCTATTACAGGCAATAGGTGCAATACGTAAACCTCGGGCATGATTTAGGAGGCTAGCCTGGGGCACTGAGGCGATGAGATTGATCGGAACCACAATGTCTGTGCTTATATAGTCCATCACTTGTCTGGGAGAAAGAAAAAAAAAAAAAGGATAAGGTTTAACAATAGAGGGTGATGAAGAGATTGCAGAGGGAAAACAATTTCAGGAGTTTAAAAGTCTGACTGAAGGGTCTATTGTCAAAGAGCACTCCGGAAGAGTGGTACTGACTGCAACAATTCTGCGAACCAATCTGCATGGAACAACGAAAGCTTTATGTTTTCAACATTGGACACTGCGATGAATAAATTGAGCCAATTATTTTGATGATTTTAAATAAATTCTCTCTGGTCAGCCATGACATTAACGCCACCTCCAAGTGAACTGGATGACATTGATTATCAACACAATACCACTGAACTGTTAACACCATCATGTGGACCCAAGGCTCCGAGGAACCAAAGGCCAACCCGTCTGGTCCGATCACACAGAAACGACAACAATAGTCAATGACCTTCCTCAGAACATCCAGTGCACCACAGTCTGTCTCGCATGCAAAAAGCTCAAGGCCTCCAAACTCCCAAGATCTCAATCTGATCGAGCATCACTAGGATGTGCTGGGAAAAACAAGTCAGATCCATAGAGGCCACACCTCGCAACCCACAGCACTCAAAGGATCGGCTGCTAATGTCCTAGTGCCAGACACAACAGCATACCTCCAGAGGCCCTGCGAAGCCGCACCCCGAGCCGAGAACCCAAACCCTTTGTGGTTTCAATGTTAATGGTTCTGATATTGTGGCTAAGCAGTGTCTAATATGTGATACCAAACATGCAGGGCAAATATTACGCATATGATATTTAACACCCAAGTCTTTATTTTGGCGTTTGTCTTTGTACTGTAGCTCCACGAAAAGCTCTAATCCCTTATTCGCAGCATTCCAGAACAGCTACGTAGCTTATATTACTGTTCTCAGCTGTTCAGTAGTGCTCTAGTGTTTTCTGCAATGTAAACTACTCGCATCTGAAGTCTCACAATGCAGTGTTACTGCCGATCCAGAGATTAAAATACTGCACTGTACGTGTTCCAGTCATTTATGAATCTCAAGTGTCAAGACATATTCTGTCCTATATAGAGAGCATCACATGGACAGCAGTGTCTCGCTTTCTGAATTAGACAAAGTATACGATCTGTATGCATTTATGTCTGTTCTCCTCACATCCTTTCCTTTCAGTCTCTTAAATCTTATAATGCCAGCATAATAATAAGCACCGACAGCGTAAGGCATTGTTAAAATGTAATTCTCTAAAATATCTGTCTAAAGTCCTATTCAGACTGAATTAGTTTTACATGTGTAGGTCTGATAATGCAGCTATTATTAAGCCGGTCAACTTTGAACACACGTGGCTGAAGAGATTATGCTGCAGTTTGCAGCATAAACTGACCGGTATAAATAACCTCAGGCAATATACAGTGTATTCTATGTGAAGTGACATGTTTTAGACAAGATTCCATCATATCCTGGGGGAACAAGGGATTTGTGCTTGCTTTCCACGCTCCAGGAGATGCTATTCCCGGTTGTTTCTAGTCAAAATCAAAACTAAATCAATTTATTGAATTCCTAGCAAAGGTAAAGTTCACATGCGTGCAATGGGCATTGAAGTTACTTATGATTTAACACAGTCACAATACTGACATGCAGGTCAATTATATATACACTCACCTAAAGGATTATTAGGAACGTCATACTAATACGGTGTTTGACCCACTTTCGCCTTCAGAACTGCCTTAATTCTACGTGGCCTTGATTCAACAAGGTGCTGAAAGCATTCTTTAGAAATGTTGGCCCATATTGATAGGAGAGCATCTTGCAGTTGATGGAGATTTGTGGGATGCACATCCAGGGCATGAAGCTCCCGTTCCACCACATCCCAAAGATGCTCTATTGGGTTGAGATCTGGTGACTGTGGGGGCCATTTTAGTACAGTGAACTCATTGTCATGTTCAAGAAACCAATTTGAAATGATTCGAGCTTTGTGACCTGGTGCATTATCCTGCTGGAAGTAGCCATCAGAGGATGGGTACATGGTGGTCATAAAGGGTTGGACATGGTCAGAAACAATACTCAGGTAGGCCATGGCATTTAAACGATGCCCAACTGGCACTAAGGGGCCTAAAGTGTGCCAAGAAAAGATCCCCCACACCATTAGACCACCACCAGCCTGCACAGTGGTAACAAGGCATGATGGATCCATGTTCTCATTCTGTTTACGCCAAATTCTGACTCTACCATTTGAATGTCTCAACAGAAATCCAGACTCATCAGACCAGGCAACATTTGTCTTCAACTGTCCAATTTTGGTGAGCTCGTGCAAATTGTAGCCTCTTTTTCCTATTTGTAGTGGAGATGAGTGGTACCCGGTGGGATCTTCTGCTGT